>JNEY01000974.1:23968-42494 GCA_020875895.1 Aphelenchus avenae
CCCCTGGTTGTTGACCAGATGAAGCACGTTCTCCGCGACCTTGAACTCGCCGTATTCGGGCTAAATATGGTCGTGTCACTAGTGGTCGGTACGGTGCCAAAGTGGATGGCAATCGGATGAATATGCGGGAATTGATCAGGCCCCTACGAGGTCGTCCATTCACGTGTCTGGTTCGCTCCCTTCCTCTAACGTCTCATACCGACGCCAACCCGGCTCGGACCTACGCCCGGTTAGGTCAACTCGGATGTCGCTCTGTTCCTGCCCGCTTACTGAACCTAAGTTATGTCGGTTCAAACTCGGAAAGTTTTGGTTCGGGAGAGCCCGATCTCAGGCAAGTTCCCAGTTACGATTGTATCCTTCCAAAGCCATAGATCACTTCTCGAGACCAAAGCTTCAAGTAGGCCAAGCGATGCCTCGGTCTTGCAAGGCCCCCTTGGCGGTATGAAGATGGAGGTGCTTACGAATGTCGTCTCGAGGCTCCAGCACCACCAGAGCGTGCAGTAGCGCACCCAGAGCCCGCGAAGGAAGTCGATGACGAGCACCGCTCCGATGGTCATCACCAGGTCCGTCGTGACGATCTTCGCGATTTCCTAAAGTGTGCTGATGAACGCTGGTATGTATTCTGCATCTGATAGATCCGTTACAATAGTTCATAAGAGCGACGGTATTCTCCCTCCTTCCAGCCAGCCGGAAAAGGTACCTTTAGCGAACCGGACCTCCAGAGGATAGGGTAGACAGACGCACATCCTCGTACCGTACCCCGTACTGTTGAGAACGGTACTGTCGTACTAGTGCATTTTTATCTAGAAAATCAGGCCGTATCGTGCTCCGTACTGGACTTGATCCTCGTACCGTAGAATATGGTACGCAGTACGGTACGGTCCATAGTACAGCACGGCCGTCTAAGTACAGGTTAGGAGACCTTTAGCGGAATATTAAAGCCCTGCGCACAATGCCGACCCCGAGTCCGAGTCCGAGTCCAAGCCCGAGTCGAGTCCGGGACTCGAGGTGCGCACAATGAATGTCCTCGAGGTCGACCTCGAGTCCCAGGACTCGGACTCGGACTCGAGGTGCGCACAATGCACATCGAGTCCCGGACTCGGACTCGGGGTCGGCATTGTGCGCCGGGCTTAAGGCATGTGTATTTTTGTCGGACCCTACCAGTGTGGGCGAGAATGTGCCTAGCTAGGTACGTCCATTGGAGTTGAGAATCTCTTTTCACAGTAAAATTTCGCAAGGGTCATACCTGCCCAATCAGCGTCTCCCAGCAGAGGTCGTCGTACTTGCCCGCGCGATACGGCTGCGAGGTTCGTATTCGCGTCGTGGTCGTGTAGTTCAGCGGTATCGGGCCTTGCGTCGTCGACGCAGACGCAGGTTCCCAGTCGCCCATGGAGCCGATGGGCCGACTCTCGTAGACCGCCTCCCGCTGGTGAGTCTTGTCCGGGAAGACAATGGCCTTCGGGTTGAAGAGGCCGACGAAGGAGGGGCCGAAGTTGGGAAACACCTGAAAAAGCTTTGGCTTTAGGCAGCGGACAAGTTGTTGTTCTTATGCGGACGAGAGGATCGTCATGCCCCTTTTGGATTTCCCCTAAGACTATGAGCTCAGTCTAGCCTAGAGCGGCCTCGTGCATGGGTTAACTAAGGCCGCGGATAGTTCCTAATACGGCCCCGTACGCCATACTGCTAAAGGTTGATATGAAGTGGTTAAGTTAGATCTTAATACTTTTTGGGGGAAATGGCCTGCCATGCACTGCATACGATTTGGAAACTCTTTTCTGTGCTAGACCATTAACTTGCGGACCGTACTCCGCTCAGTGCTTCTTTACGGAACGAAACCCTTAGAACACGCCGTTTTCCGTTCCGTGCTAGCACTAGACGGCGGCACGGAACAGAAATGACTCCGAAAAGCACCGTTCTATGCGTCGCCTTCATGCGGAATCTTTTTAGTTGACTTTCGTCATATTATAAGCTACAACTTGATCAGATTTTTTTGGATTTTCATGTCTTAAAAAGGTATTACCGTCGTCCACGGCACTGGCGGCGCAGGAGTCGTCGCTACCGGCCTCCGCAGGAACGAAGGCAATATCGTCGTAGTGTCGTTGATGTCGTTGGGCCCACCAACTTGCCTGGAACGCCACAATATTGACGGTGCGAAAGCCTTCAGCCTGGTCGTACCTTGGCGCCCGGTACTGCGCGACCTGGTAGAACGTCGCGTTGTGCACGGTCGGCTGCGCAAAGTTGTGCACGATCTGAAAGCCCGTGCTGTCGGGGCCCTGGTGGATCGTGAGCTCTTCGTTCGCGCGCAGCTCGGACTCGAGGTTGTTCAGCATGGTGAAGAGCGCGATAATCAACGTGTAGTAGTTGACGCAGTAGAGAATCGATATCCTAAAGGAATGCGTAGCGATTTCAGCTCCGCTCGAAGCATACATGCACCGCATGCGGCAACATGCCCGAGGAAATACATAATAATGCATGCGAGTGTTTGCTCAGGCATGCATGCAAACATGATCCCATGCACGCGGATGTCCATACATGCAGAGAGTACATGTACAAGCATACATGCCGAACCCACGCGCACAATGCATACCAGTACAAGCATGCGATATACGCATGCTTGTAAGCCAACAGGTGGGCAAGAAGCCATGCAGAATGCATGCAACATCTACGCACACACCCATGCCGCTGAGTGGGCGGCGAAGCGTCTGCAGCATGCATGCATCCCGCCAAGACGCATGCGGCCACATGCAGTGAAATGCATATAACACCCAAGTCAAGCATGACATTGACTTGTCGCATTCTAGGAATTGTTGTCTAATGGCTTAACGTTGCGTAGAGCACACTGACCTCAACAGATGCATGCGAAGAGCGAAGCGAGGATGGTAGCCTTCTAGCTTTCCTATCAGCTCGAATATGTTCGGGAAGATCAACGTAATGAATGAGATCGTGATCGAGACGGCATTCTAAACTCGTCCAATATTCACTTCAATCCATTCGGACGGGTTGAGCCCACTTGTTTGATGAATGTGTCCTTGTTGGTGATGTTACCGACGGTACTGATGGCCCACACGGAAAGCGCTATGAGAAGACCGATGAGAATGTTGGCGAGGATGCGACGGAAGAAGGTCAAGCACGAGAGCTTCACCTTCACCTTCACTTTGTACTCGGCGATTGCTTCCTGAAACAGGGCGAGTTTCAGGGAACAGTCCGCTTACAGAAGGTCACATATCCGAGACAGGCTGTTAGCGTCGTTTCGGTTGAACCGGCCGTAGGAAACTTTAGGAAAATAGCGATTTTTGACAGATGAAATCGAAGAAATTTGATTTTATACACGGAAAAGTAATAAAAATAAATTCTAATTCGAGTACGAATTACGTCCAAAAAGACTATAAATGGGGCTTATAGCAAGGAATAAAAGAACGCATCAACTTCGGACATGTTCGTTCTAAACCGGTCCTCTTCCGACAAGATTTTGGTGGAATCGTTATCGGTCCGATTCCTAACGAACCTGGAGTTTGATGACGTTCGCCTTGAAGAGGCTGCCCGCGGTCTCCGGGTTGCCGATGGAGAAGTCCCAGCCGGTGATGACCTTCCAGCTGAAGACGTACTGCTCCGCCTTCCCGCCGTGCAGCTTGGAGTGACGCGTATTCGAGGCCATTCTGCAAGGGACGGAAACGGTTCAGACGAACGGTAATAAAGACCACTTACTTTCGAAGAATGATGAAGAGACTGTAGAGAAAGACCGCTCTGAAAGACGCATTCGCATAGAGGGCTAAAAAGGGGAGCAACGTACAGGGTAGTGACGAAGTAGGCCACGGGCACGCGGTAGCGAACCAGCGTGCCGAAGTAGGTGTCGCTGCTGTAGTAGCCGTAGAAGAGGTACGAGTACTGCAGGTAGCCCTGCAACAGTAAACACTGCTTAACGTGAAAATCGCAAGACATATTGTCGCACTGGGGAAATGGATACGCTTAACCAGTAGGTAGGTACCTCGGTCGGCAAAGTGATACCCAGAAGGTAAGCCCGGTACGGGGCGGTGTTGTGAAATCGTATATGGACGTAATCGTAATGCACACAAGACCAATTCCCTACAGCTAAATAGACGTCGCCGGAAGCACGCCGGCCCGTACAGCCGGTCTATACAGATCTTTTCGGCCTATACAGTCGTTACGTACTCTTTACTTGTGCGGCACGCGGACCCGTACTTTTCAAGTTAGAACGCGCCAAAAGCTGTTCAAACTCGTAATGCCGACCAAAAGGATACCGATTGTGCTTCTGTACGGGTACGTTGGCCGTACTGAGGGGGTACCCTGCTCGTACATCCGGCCCGTACAGGCTCCTCACGTGTGGGCAGAAAAGATTCGCACTCATGACGCACGAAAGTGCTACAAATAGCTGTTAACGCGGGTCACTCGAAACCGGGACCACTCAGACGATTACGACGCCCGAAACTTACGCCAAAATCCAAGACGGTGTTCAGCTCGTCCGCAGTCTCGTAGACCTTTGCAGGCATCACCTTGTAGTGTCGCGTCTGATTGTAGCGCTCCGAGTTGACCCTCATCCGCGAGTCGGCCAACCACTAAAGGAACGCGGGCCTCAGCTTGGTCGTTTACTGAAAGGGCGAGTACCTCTGGAATAATGACGAAAACGATGAGAATGGCGGAAATCACGATATTCACACTAAGCACCCATCGAAGAAATGTGAAGTAGGAAGAGACCACGGAGCCGAAGTGACCTAAACCAATTCACTTCATTGCGGAAAGCGCCGTAGAGTAAAATCGGTTGAAGTTACGTAAAAATTATTTAATAATTTAAATTTAAAATTAGTGCATAAAATAAACAATAAATTTTTAGAACATCTTGAAGGTTCAGTTCAAATTTTAAAACACAAATTAGGTTAAAAAATTCGAAACCAATTAAAATACATAGCACATTTTCGCCTAAGGTAAGGTTCAAAAACGCGCTGGACGGACTTACTTTCAATACGTTTGATTTTCGATTCCCACGGGATCAAGTGGACCTTGATGTTCTCCAGCCAGCGCGAGAAGATCGTCAACTTCCTGGACAACTCGACTTTGTAGAGCTGCAGCTTGTCCACCTTCTCCTCTTGTCGCTTAAGGTGCCGCTTCGCGACTCTGTAATGGGCAAAATTATAGCTAGCAAGGTAGAAAAGTGGGTCCTACATCAAAGTGCGCCGCTTCCGCTTCATGTTCCACGGCTGATGCCGGATCTTGCCGATGATCTCCTTCTTCTGGCGGATCGCCTGCAGCACCTGCTCCTTCGTGACGATCTCCGAGTTGTCCTCGTCGTCGCTGTCCTCGCCATCACTGAAACGCTTGCCGTGATTTTGTTCGTTGCAAACGTGTTCTTCGCATGGTTGCTGACGAACAGAGGTTCGCCAACAATCCCGGATTGACGTACCGTATTCTGTAAACGTAATGGTACGGTACGGATCGCGTGCCGTAGCGCCTACGGAACCTGTTCACGGCTCACACTGCTCCTTAAATTTTCGAGGAATATTTCGCTGCTTTCGCCTGTGGCGGGCCACTACATCGTATTAGGGGCCATTTCGAGGGCCTCTACAAAGTTTTTCCTCAACTTCACTTAACTTCTCAGTCAAAGTCGACCAGACTTCATTCTCACTTCACATTATTACCGATGTCGACCTCGAGTTCGCTTCGCTTCAGTTAAATGAATTCGACTTGCTTCATGTTCACTTGGCTTAGACAAAAACCGACTTCAAGTGAAACATTGGCACCCATACGTGCACGTTAGCGCATGCTAGTATTTTCTTCTGGCCGTGCTGCCTGACTGCGGGATGTTCACTACGTTCACTCCTCCATCGTCGCTAAAAATGCCTTCTCTGTCGCTTACCGCTCAAACTAAATATTCCGACAACTCTGTGCAGTTTAGTCCTCAAGTTCACTTCTCACTTGTCTGCTTCTTGCGTACCAGGCGTTTTCGTCTTTGAGCCCGCGACCCTACGCGCGTCGCGGTGTCGGATTTCCACGCGTTCCCGCGTGTGTGTGCGTCGCTGACACCTGGCGTGCCCGTGGAATTCGCTAGCGTTTCACGGCTTACGCCGATTGACAAATTGTCGGGGGTGATAACGGTGATTGCAATGGGGCGCATGCAGGAAGACCCGGGCAGGTGGCATCTCGTCCGAATGTCCCCGATCGCCGGCTAATAGCCAATCAATGGGATTAGTCGATGATCGTGGAGAAAAAAGCGGACTTAAAGCCCTTTCCGTCTTCTGAATTCGAGCGCAACCAGTATGAGACTGATAAGTCGCGGTGGCTTAGACCCCCTCAAGGGGACCTTTCGGTGAAAATGGCTTCAGATTTGGTGCAGCTTTTCATGTCATGAAGGACTTACTGATGTTCGCCGAGCGGGCGATGCTTGGTCTTGCCGGAGAACCTCCGTCCGAAGCTACTCGACCGACGGAATAGCGCAGCGAGATCACCCTAAAGCGATAGTCTTGGTGTGGTTGCGCAGAGTTTCTGTAAAAAAGCGGACTCTCGCTGTTTACGAACGTTTCACCGTTCTTGCAACCCCTGCGACAAACGTGCCCACCTTAATCTTTTCGACGTTGTATGCTCGAACGTGCTCATTTTTACTTTAAAAGGCTGGCAAGTGCTTTCTGCACGGGATTAGATTGAGGCGGAGTAGAGGTCACATGAA
Source organism: Aphelenchus avenae (assembly GCA_020875895.1). Lineage (NCBI taxonomy): Eukaryota > Metazoa > Nematoda > Chromadorea > Rhabditida > Aphelenchidae > Aphelenchus > Aphelenchus avenae. Next base: position 30,645 of record JNEY01000974.1, read on the forward strand.
AATTAGAAAAAAACCTGTGCTCTTGCGTAACGGTTACGTATCGGGGGAGGTCACAATTTCTTACAGTCGAGATCTTTTCCGGTCATAGTTTAGCCGAGCTTGCTTGGGCAGTATACGTTACAGCTTATTTGGATAACAGACAAGCGTGTAAAGAACCCGCAACCAGATGATCGAGGAAAGCGATCGTCCCAGGGTTTCAACCATAGGAAGCCAGCCAACACGTGAGCTGATTTCGGATAAATATTTCGACAATTTTAAAAATAATTTTGCTACACCTCTGTATTACAAAAGACTTACTAGAACCGAGGACCGTCTCGAGAGCCTCGCGGCGCTGTCCTCCTCGGAGTTGTCGAGCGTCGACGAGGCGTAGTGACGACTGCTCGTGTCCGGTCGGCTGCCGGCGGAGAACGTGCGCACACGTGACGACGGATAACGACTTCGCTGTCCCGGCGAGTTCTCGTCACCGTTCTCGTTCTCGACATCCTCCGGCTCCGGCTCGCGGTGGCTTGTGCTCGCGGCGCCATCGCTGAGGTAGCGACGGAGACGGTTCAGAATGTTCATGCGAATAAGGCGCTCTACGGACTAGGCATGCTTTGACGGTCGCTGAAATCGGCAAAACGACGGTTTGCAAGGTTGTCAGCGTAAAAGCGGTACAAGGAAATTTCACGAGGAGCACGAGAATATACACGAAACGATGCGATCGTTAAAGCGTACGACAGTATGGCACGGCCTATACGATACGTACGGTACGGCCTGTACGATATGACGTGATGTTCTTTCTAAAAATACACTAGTACGGCACACAGTACGAACGTCTTAAGTGTCGTACTTTAACCCGTACTGAAGAATACGGCACGAGGTCCAGTACGGCATGGAGTGCTGTACGAACGTATCTCGTATCAGTCTAAAAAATTGCCGCTTTGGCACATTCATAATACAGGCACATCCATGACTCAATCATACAAATAATGCGTCAGAATACTAAAGTCAGAGTATCCGTCTATCCGTCTATCCGTCCATGGTAGGTACCAAGAATGAGCGAGCAACGAACCAGACATGCATGCCATTGAAGCCGACGCTCGTAACTGTACCGCTACCCAAGGCGAGTCTTGCGGAATACTGATCCCCAGTCCAAGTTCGTAATCAGAAGCTAAAGGCATTCTTGCCTACCAAAATTTGGTTCCGATTTCGGTCCCTCCACGCCTTCCTTATTTGTTTAAACTTTGGACAGCGCGTATCCCTGGCATGCTCAAAACACACACCAAGTGCATAGCTTAATAACACTGTAAACACGAGTCAAAGGTTGCCCGGTGATTTATCGATTCTCAAGCATTCGCGGAATTTCACTTCGCGATGGAGCAACTGCCCTCAACAAAGTGCATCGAGGCGATCAGTCAAGCTCACTCGGAGTCTGGAATTTAATCAAAACCTCTCGTTTCCGGTCAGCCCAGCGGACAGACGGCTGGTCATTAGCACAGTAGAGTGTGCTTAGCTAAGAGAAATGCTCCAAGAGGAATGAGTCAAGCATCCCATTTGCGTGAAATCGAAGGACCAGGCATTTGCGGCCTTCGATCAAACGCCCAGACTGGAACCGGAACTAAACACCGGGAATACGGGACAAAGGCCTGCGACATTCTTCACTATAATGGCTTCGCTACTATACAAACATGGGGAAGGGCCATTAGGGGCTGTGGGGTCAAAAGTTAAATGGTTGAATTACGGGGGGTCATCTGTTTTCGGGTTTTGGTCTCCCATAACAAATGAATTACCGTATTGGTTCTAATATAAGACGATGTCTTCTATTTTCGATGGCCAAATTTTCGAGGTTTTCGTGAAAGTCCTAAGGGGTCCCCCTACGGATTTTGCAAAATTTTTCGAAATTTTATTGACAAAAAGTTCTCGTCTAGAATGAATATTTATGGCCTAAAACGTATTCTAAAAATGTCTCTGTGACAAGTCAACTTTGTAATTTTTGGCGCTCGTCTTCTATTAGGGGTCGTCTTCTATTAGAGCTCGTCTTATATTAGAACCAATACGGTATGGTGGGATGGGTGGAGTAGTGGTTTTTAGGCTTATACAAGAGATTGTATATAAGAACTGAAATTGGACAATAGCCGATGCTTAATTTGCGGCACTTTCTCATGACCGGGACCGAACCTAGACCACCGAAGCCGTGCGATAGGGACACGTACAGCCCTGAAGAGAATATTACGGTGATCGTCTTTCTCAGTCCAACAGCAATAAAAAACAATCTACCGCTCCTAAGGACCGTCCCACCTTATGCTTCCTCTGCAAACCGACTTATCCGCCAGTGTCTAAGGCAATAAAGGCTCTAGGAATGGTGCAAGCTTGCTGAGTACAAAACAGTGGAACAAGCAGTTCATGCGCTCGACTTAGGGGAACCCAAGTCTAACAGCAAAACTTGTTGTCGACAAATAAAAGGGCGCATCGGAAAAGCGCTAGGGCTCATCCCACCTGCCGAAAGCCGCATTATTTGTGAGGTGGGATCGTTGCGGCGTCGTTGTCTCCGGCCGGCAGCGGCGGTGGGATAATTGTCGGGCCGGGCGGCGTGATGGAATGGAATATGCGATCGAAGCGGCTGCGCCTGCCGCCGGCGACGACGCCCGGGGATGGCCCGAGGACAATAGTTCACTCACCCCTTCACTACTCGGCCGCTGATCCTTCTTGGCCGCTGCTGCAGGAGCAGCAGCAGCAGGCGTGTGCCACAGCAGCCCCGATCGGGGATTTGTTAGCGGCCGCTGCCGTCTGCGAACGACCTGCTAAGTGGGGGACCGACGAACGCGCCGCGGTGGGGGCTCAGGTGTTCCCGGCCGGATTCGCAGCAAGTTCGCAGCTTGTGGCGGATATTAGCGCACCGATCGACGCATCTCGCTGAAGCCAGCCAGCCAGTTGGATTATTGAATCGGCAATAACGCCATCAACAATGCGGAAAAGTGCGTGTTTTGATGGTCGGCGTTAGGAGTGATTTCAGGGCGTTTGCAAAAAAAAACAAACTGCATTGAAGTTGCGTGACAGTGATACGTCCATGCACCTTACCATGCATCAAGTTCTGACCTCACACATGAAGTCCACTGTCTTAGCCTTAGAGCCAGAGGCATGCCATAGAAGGCAATACGGGCCATGGAAAGCAATGAATTTTTGGAATACTTCGTCATTGTTTAAACAGAAGTATTTCCAATAAAGGTATCGCATAAGTCACGGTAAACGGTGCTTGCAAAATACACGATTTTAGCAGAATGGATTGTAGCGACGTACTAATGCGAGCGGACCCTTCTCGGACCATTTTACGCCCCGTTTTTCAATACCGCTCTCAAAATGACGCCTACTTAGTCCCACCTTGTAGCAGATTACCTTTTTGTCCTGTTTCTTTAGTACCAAACTAAGGCCTAAATACAGCCTGACAGCCTCAAGAAGGCTTTCTTCGATTCTGTCGCCAAATACAGACCACACCTGCCGTCCCTAATCCCGAACGCCCCTGGCGGAGCAATTAAGATATATTTTGTGGCTATCGTGAAAATACCGGACGCGCACGAATGGGGTTAGCGGTCAATTTTGCGGTTTAAAGGGGCTTACGTAACGACCGAGCCAATTTTGGCTCAGTAGGTTTAAACGGACCAAGTGACGCAGACAATCGATGCGGGCGCGCCGAGCGTTGCGTCAAGATGCTTGACAGACAAATTCCTCCGCGATTATGACAAGGCGAGAAAACGGAGGGTCCATTCGCGAGGAGTTCCTCCACAAGCATTCCGCGGATCAGAGTCGAGGAAGTTGCGGCCGGAGTACAACGAGATCCTGGCGGACCGAATTTCGTTCGCCGCTTTTTGTAGCCCATGGGAAATTCAAGAAAGGAACAGGAAAGACCCGTGTTAGGGGGATTTCGCAATTATTTTCGAATCTTCCAGTCATCGACAATCAAAGATAGCCAGGAACTGCGTAGCTTTCGTATGCAGAAACCAGTGTTTTGACTTCTATGCACTTCTACATCTACCTCTACCTCTACCTCTACGTAGAGGTAGAGGTAGAAGTTTAAAAATGACCAGGTAGAGGTAGAGGTTCAAACTTCGGCCGGTAGAGGTAGAGGTAGAGGCAGAAGTTAAGAACATGTACTCCATTATTTGGTCATTTTTGGTCATATTTCGTTGAAATAATGAAATTTTTGGTCGAAAAAATGGTAGAGGTTGAGGTAGAGGTAGAAGTTTAGCGGCAAAGTCAAAACACTGACAGATACCCCACCGCGTCACGTTGAAAATTCGGTTTCATCACTGTACGATGACGACGACGATATGCATCAAATTAGGTTAGAACTAGTTTTCACTGCCAGCTAAGAGTATTGTACAAGACCGTCTCTCTATCAGAATGAATGAAATCTCTGTAATGCTTCTCTGTGCACGCGCCAAAGAGAACCTAACGAAGGCGCTACGCACAATCCAGCATTAAAACCTTGCTAACGGCCTTGTGGAAGATGCGAAGGACTCGTCATGAGGCGATGATGACGATGCTTCATGACGCACCCCCGAAAATTCAGCTTACCATGATGTACTTGAATTTTCGTCACGGTGATGATGCAACGTTATCAAGGTTCGAAACGCTCGGACAGTCTAAACAATGTGCGCAATATGCTGAACGCCGATGGCTGCCAGAGAATTCCATCCTCAGGACAGCTACGTCCTCGTAAAAAGGATTAAGTGAAGAAGAAAATGTTTTTGGAACCGGATTTGTCCTGAGACGGACTTGTCGCGCATCGACGCCGCTAAGTTTTTGCGAGCTGGAGACATCACAGTTGTGCTTAATATAGTAAACGGATACTCTGCGCAAGTCTTAGCCATGCTTTCTATTAGGGATACTCGTAGGATAAGACTAAAATACGGTCTGACAGCGCAGAAAAGTCCTTCAGCAGACGTCGAAAAAGCACAGAACTCACAGAATGCTACGTCATCACGGACGTGCTTCCGTAAAGCAAAGATGAATACGAAAAAGTAGTCTCAAGCACTTCTGCTAAGAGCCCCAGACCACATTCCGCGGAATTGCAAACGTTCGTCATCATCATTAACGGCTTCGAAACGATCGCATAAAACCACCTGGGAGGCTTCCGCCTGGGGCTAATAAACGCGACGAAGCCAAAGACGTTTGCCAAAATTCCGGGAACTCTTTCGCCCGACCTTTCCGGCTTGTCGACGAGACGACAAGGCCATCAGAGCGTCAGGGAAAGCCGGTGATCCGCTAAGATATCACATTAATTATCGTCGTGTTTTCGCCCGAAAAACTGCCTGAGCTCGGTTTTCCGGAGCTCCGCAGGCCGCCAAAGAACACATGACGGGCAGACGCAAGTTTTTACAAGGGCCAACAGGGGGAATCAATTGATATAAACGACGCGGTCGTCGGTGCACAAAACGGTTGGGAAATATTGCCTACATCGTGTCGGGTGTCGGGAAATGGGGCCAACGGACCTGTGCAAGAACTACTTGGGGTGGATGCAGTCGCGGACTAAAGACATAAAAACTCAACTTAACGAATACGCTAGTGTGATGAGTATTAGGGTCCTTGAGAGTCCGCTTAATAGCTTGGGAAAGACTTCGCGTATGCAGGTAGGAGCGCATTCTGGACCGCCGCTAGCCCGCTGGAGTTAAGAATCGGTGAATTGACCAGGGTGTCCATCCGTCTACTAACCCTGTAAGGAGGCCGTGGGCCGAACCGGGGACCGGGGCCGTCAGTCGGAGGCCGGGAGCCGTCAGTCGACTGGTGTCGACTCTTTGACTCTTCGACGCGTGCTTATCGTCTCTATAGCACTTTTGGCCTAAACGCGAGGCTAGTTTGCACGATTTTCTGTTGGTTAGCCGTTAGAAATGCACACTCGCGCACTGTACAAACCAACTGATGCAAACTTATTCACTTTTCCCGACGCTACAAGGGTTGTAACAAGATTATTCTAGTGTTCGGGGTCCGGCCCCGGCCCCCTGGGGTCCGGGCTTGGAATATGAGTGGGGGCCGTTGCCGGTTGCCGTCTACAGGGGCTTCACTGTAGGCTTTGGCGCCCAATGTAGGGGAATGCGAGGCAAGTAAACCCAAGCAAAGTCATAGTATTTTGATCCCAATTAGATGCAAAAAAGGATGGGACAGACCAAACGTAGTTGGTGGAGTTTCCAAGCAAGCTGCAGAGCTAGCGACGACCTGCAAGGTGAAGGGTGGCAGTACTTCCGCGTCCGCCTCACGGCGCTCGGCCTCGCAAGCTAAAGCCCGGGAGCCTCGAAGACTGCCAAGTGGACGACACTTGTGGCGTCGCTTTGACGGATCACCGGCGTTAATTAACGCGACTTCCGCGAAGTGACCCAGCGAGAGTGTCGGCCAACAATGCGTCTCCAGTCGGCACCTGGTCAGCGGTCATTTAGCACCAGGTCTGCAACTTGCGGGCATTCAACTCGAAGTGCAGCCTAGGGCTGAGGGAGAATAAGAAATCGGAATCGGTCTCGGTAGTCGGTTACATTTTCGGACTCTGAACTGGTATTTGGGCTCGGTCCACAATTAACAGATTCCTGTTGACTGCTTTTTCCAGCGCAAGCTTTGCTAGTCATCGATTATCACGCAACTTAAATGGATCGTAGTGGTGCTTTTCGTCCGGAACCCCGACTCTCATTCATCTGGAACATGGCATGCCCATTGGTCCTACATCGAAACATCAACTCATACCTCTGAGGCATCGTGAAATGTATCTCAAACGCTTTCCGGAGAATTATCTGTCGGTTCCTGATGAAAACTGGTAATAAGTTTAAGAGTCTGAACGAAATCGGCTCCAGCAACCTAGGGAGAACTACTCGAAAGCAACTGGTTCGCGGCTGGTCTGGGAAGGCGGCCAGCCACGGAGCACCACGCGCCGACTGGGCAGCCCATTTGGCTGACAGGCTAATGAATACGCCAACCAAGTCCAAAAGTCCAATCCTGGACTTTATAGACTTTGGTCCGGTAGATGGCGGCATGTCACTGTTATTGAAGATGAGCATGTTGCCGGGTCGTCTCCTTGACAGATCGCGAAACTAAGACTTCAGCTTTTTTAAACTTAATGAGTAATTTCTTACCAGAACCCGACTACGACCCACCCCTTCAGGAGGAACCGGTTATAGTCGTAGCATCATCCAGCGAAGAATCCCCTGGTGACAAAGCTTAGAAGCTAGAGCCGGGACATTTGCTGAAACTTTCCGTACCCCTTCCGTTCTGCCACTGAACCTCGTTTCCGTTCCGGTCTCAAATGGCAATCTGTAGGAACAATATTTAGTGGAAATGCCATGCTAGAAGATCGCTGCCTCATACATTTTGTTTGTGTCCGCCTCTCGCAAGTCCCATTAACCACTGCTTTTCTTAAAGAGTATACAGCTTTATTTAATTACTGTGTGAGCTTAATCGTTCACGAGCTACCACTGACAATAAAAAAGATGCATACTTAGGCAGGATACACAAGACAAAGAATATTTTTATGTTATTAATGGGCCCATATTTTCGGCAGAGAAAACTCGCTGACGCCCATCGACTTTGCGGTCATTCCGAGCTCCACCCACGCGGTCACCATGCACTCGAGGTCCGGCTCGATGATCTCCGATAGCGCCAAACTAATTTCTGAAATTGCAACGGATATACCGTATTTCTTTGAATAGAGCCCCTGGGCCTCTATTTTTCAAAGCCTCAATTTCTGAAAATGTTTAAATTTAATAAAATTTTTAAAATTTTATTTTGTGTTCTCTTGATTCATAATGTGCTTGAAAATTGTTGTTTTATCATTATCTATTAAAATACAGCCTTAACACTTAGGTCAAGATACAAAAGCTGGCTGGCTAGGAAGCGGCTGGTGAGGCTCTATTCAAGGTGGGGCTCTATTCGAGGTGGGGCTTTATTCGAAAACATACGGCAGATGTATAGTAATTTTGTCGATCATACCTTTCAAAGCACGCTCTTGCTCTTCGGTAAGTTGCAGTAGACCGCCAGGAGCAGGCTCGATGACGATCTCGAACTCGGGCATGTCCCAGTCGGCAGGGCTAAACAGTTTGTTAAAAAATGTATTTAAAAAAATTTAAAGAGCTAAATATTGACTTTTTTAAATTCCGAGGACTCCAGACGACCAAGAATTCCTACAGAAAAATTGATTTTCCAAAAAGTTAGGCTTAAAATCCGTTTTGAAGCATACTTAAGAGTTGCAGTCAAGCACCATTTATATAACTCCACAAATTTCTTTGCCGAAGTCAACGCGAGGACTAAGCAAGACCTTCGAAAAATTGCCTGGGAGGTTACATATTTCAAGACTTCCGAGGTTATCGCGGTCAACGTGCTCGATGAGGGTTCGTTGTCGGTCGCTTTAGGATGTTAATGAGAAATCCGTACTTTTCTCGGGCCGATCCTTTTGCACCTTCCTCAGGACGTTTTCCGTCAGTGCTCTCTAGACGCGTGTCTACGCCGTAGTCGCCGAAGCGCTTCGGAACTCGTCTGTCGCGCGTTGAGAGCCGCCTGAGCGTCGTGCCGCCGTTGCCCATGCCTCCGGATTTACGCCCGATGTCGCCGTCATCACAAGCAGACGGCACGGACATTTCCTCGTCGGGCATTCGCTCGATGAAGACCTCGCACTCGAGGAAGCCCAGCTCAGCAAGATCGCTCTCGGTTAGGATCAGTGGCTCGTCATCGCCGACGTGCGGTGGGGACGCTGGAGCTGCCTCTGGAGGCGTTATGGACGGATTCGATGGCCGGCGTCCCGTCTTCTGTGCACCTGAATTAATTTCTTCGAATGATTTTCTCTATTCGTCGTGGGCATTACTACCTACTCGGCGTCAGTCTCCAAGTTCTACTGCTCTCTTCTCAGCCTCGAGCTCTTTTAGCTCATGCTCCTCACTTCTCCCACATCACCATCACGTACGGCTCGCTCCTCACTCGTAAGCTTATGCGCCTCGCTGTACAATCTGTTTCCCCTTGCTCATACAAGCTCGTGATCCTCACTATGCCAGCCTAAGCTCCGTGTTCTATGAACTCATGCAATTCGTCTCATGCTCCTCGCTAACTAGCTTGGCTCCTCTAGCCTCTTGATGGTGCCCCACTACACTGCCATAGCTCATTAGTCAGGTCCTATACGACCCCAGCGTCAACCTACTTGTCGCCTCAGTGACGTATTTGAGCGGCTCTTGGAGCGCTTTTCCGGTGGCGGTCCGCGTGAGCCTCGGCTCGCTTCTTCCTTCGCTACCATTTCGGGCTTGTCCATCCGCCCCGCGAAGACTCTTCATGACCTGCGCTTCCTTCTGCAGACGGAGTCGACGCTTCCGCTCCGCCGCTTCTTCGTGGCTCATCACCTTGCGTCGTCGCTTTCTGATGATGTTCGCTTGCGACCTGAAGTTTTAAACGTTGGCACACTAGAAGTTGAGGAGTAGGGCTTGTCGGGAATCGGAATCAGCATCGGATACCCTACAATTTAGGAATGGGAATAGAAAAATGGGCGGTTCACCCGATTCAGCGTACCCTCCGCATGCTAAGAGCGGATATCAGGGACGACACACTCGTCCGCGTGAAGACTACTCACGACCAAAGCCGACGGCGCATTAGATAGTTATAGAGAGGATGACCCGTACTGTTCCGTACAGCATTCCGTACCGTTTCGCCGGCAGTGCAATACGATAACGGGGATCAGTACGACACGGAGGCTCGCTACGGCACGAAGCACGGTACGGGGCCGGTGGGGTCCAAGCCACCTTTAATCAGTTATCAGCTTACTTCGAGAGTGGTTTATTAGCTGCCGGTTCACCGTCCTCGTGCGAAGGTGCAGCTCCGTTAGTCGCGCAACAGCGACTCACGTTCGTTTGAATCGGCTGCTTGGCCTTCTCGACGGCAACTTGCTCCGCTTTCACGGTCGATGTCTGAACGGAGAAAGGCGTGATTATAGTCCCAGATTTTAGTGGTATACCGTTTTGTCCGTGTGCTTCAGAGGTGGTTTACTGTGTCTCGCCATAGGAACTGCAACGGAACGAAGGTCCTTAACGATGGACTTCGATGGCGCTCGAGTTACGTTACGTTCCACTCTCTTCTGTGCGTTCTTCGTCCGACCAAGAGCCTTCAACGAGTTTAACATACTTTCGCTATAGCATATTTTCTCTGATTACTCTCCCGGTGAAGCTAATTTTTGACTAATCTCTAAGAGGCGAGGCAATTAAGGCGGGGGGGGGGGGAAAGGTTAAAAGGATGTTATATTGCCGTAAAATTTTTGAGGGCCGCATCCTCACTGGTTCTGCTCCGAGTTCCAGCTATGATCAAAGGTGGTAAATCTGGTTGGATGCCAGAAGACTGGACTACCAAGAAGTCTACCCCGTTATGACACAGAAGCAATAAAACGTCAAATAAAAACACTTTTTTGGAAGGACAGCAATTTCCGCTTCAGAGATTCGGAGCTTCCGGGACTGTTCAAGGAAGCGTCATAAAGTTTTCCAGCCGACATGAATCTCCTTTCGGGTCTCAGGACGGCTGAAAACGGACGCTTACTTTTCGTTTCAGTCCCTCATCGCGGTCGTTGACATCCACCGCCGGCGCACCTTGCTGCTTGGTCTTCCAGAGCCGCTCCACCACGCTTGACAGTTTCGCACCAGTCGATGTCGCAGTCTTCTGGCAAGCAGAGCTCGAGTGTTCGCGGTCCTCCGACATCGAAGCTGAGAATGGATCCGTCCACAGTTTGATGACTGGTGGCATTCGTGACGCTATGGAGACGTTAAGCTGAAAAAAGGCGGAATATTTTCGGAGTGAATCGCTATGGACTTAGTGAAGTACGGATCATATAGCGAGGCCCTAATTTTGAAGAAAAAATGTGCGCGCTCAACGACGACACCATTTGTGACGACGCCAGCGTCCGCCGATGAGGGTGACGCCAGCACTGATAAGATAGCGATCGTTGCGCAACCGAGCTCGGGGGTCGACGGCGTAAACCACTGCGTACCGCGCAGGTGAAAGTGCTCGCCAACATTCGAAGAGTTAGCCGGAGACGCCATGCTCGGCTAAGCGATGGCTTGGCTAAATCATGCTAATAAAGTAGCGTAAAGCCGATTCACACAATCAAGTCAAAACTGGCTTTTAATGTCCCTAAATTATTTTTGAGCGTATTCTAACCTCCCAAGCACTGCCATTTTAACCTCAATCAGCCCGCCACATGCGTTCCGGAGCAATTTTTAGGCTTACGAGGCCTTAATTCAGTTGAAAACTTTTCCCAGATCTGTCAAAAAAAGAAAGATTTGTCTTTGCCTCTGCTAAGCCCTCGCGGGCCCTCGGTCCGGGATCACGCCCACGGGGCGTCACTAAGCCACGAGATACTTTTTCCGCCGGCCTTCGCTCTAGATTCTCGTCTTGATGGCCGGATCTTTCCCGATCAACTTTGTGTCAACACCCACCTGGTGAGATAAGCAAGGACCATGTTCCGCCAGGCTAGTTTTGCACCCAAACCGTACACTACCGTTATTCAGGCCATAGGTCATTTTTGTATAATAACCGAAAATCAACAAAGAGATTAAATCGAAGGAACGGAAAAATGTTGCATCCTTGGATCTAGCAGAAGGGATCGAAGGGATAGCAGAAGGAGAAGGCACATGGCTCTAGTACGTATATGCACGGCAGACCGTATACATCACAAACGGCTGACGTTTCCTACGTTTGCTATATGCTTGAGTCGTTTTAAGCTACCGTATTTCTTCGAATATAGCCCCACCTCGAATAGAGCCCCATCCCCAAGGTTCTAGATACCCATCTGGGGCATGCGAACTTCAAATCTAAGGCCATACCGTATTTTTTCGAATAGAGCCCCTGGGGCTCTATTTTCCATAAGGTATC
>JNEY01000975.1:0-15959 GCA_020875895.1 Aphelenchus avenae
TTTAACGGTGGCAATCCGGAAAAGCTACTGCATACTGGCATACTGCAGACAGAACGTCCCTGTTTTTTGCGACTTTACAATTAAAATGAAACAGTTGCCTTTCTTGAAACTCGCTAGAAAACCGGCCAAACGCTATGCTTACCCGTTTAAGCTCGACTGTTCAGCTTGACGCTTGTCGAAAGCAGTTATCATACGATGGTACTCAGCAAGAGCTTCGAAGAGTACAGCGCGTGCCCCATTCAGTCCGGAAGACGGCAGGTCTTCGACGTGAGGTGGGCTCGTTGTTATGTTGTTCATCAACAAGAGGCGTTGCAGCCGATCGTTCACCTACCGAGACAGAGGTGCTCTGGACCCCCATGGTGACTCACTAACTGCCTTCTACGAGAACAACGGGGTAAGGTACTAGGTGTCTTGTACTGGCGTACCTAAGCCGAATGTGTACCCGGCATAGGCTGGCTATGCGCCGAATACTAAATGACTCGGTCTAAGCGCCGTGGCTGAACGAAACGCTGACCGGTACCCTTTAATCTTAAACTCAAGCCTAAGCCCTTGACCTCCAAGTGAAAATCCTGGCATCATACGTTAGTACCAGTGTGTTTAAGCCATACTTTTCGCCACAAGCCGTATGCTTACCAGCCGTACATAAGGCCTATGCGTAAGCGCTGTGAATAATCTCCACAAACATTATGCCTACGACTTAAGCTTACGCTTAAGAATGACATACTTAATCCTGGAGGGTTACGCACTTCAGCATAGGCACTACACTAAAGACTCGTCGTAGTCTGGACTAAAGGCTGTCAGAGATCGTTACGATTGCAATCGTTTCAGACCTGCATCGTTCCGTTTGGCTTCTACAAGTGGAGGGCACACTACGCTACAGACGATACCGGCGTATGCGATGGTGGCAGCGGTCGCTCTAGTTCCTGGATTTAGCTTGGGACGACGTTCACTCGCTACAAGAACGCTCCATTTGTTATCGCGGACAGCGTCAACGCACGTCTCGACCCCCACTGGGCGAGTGATGGCGTGCTGGGTCTCGGCGGCTATACCGTGAACAACGTCAACAGCACGGATCCTCGATTTTCGACGGTGCACTGGCTAGCCCTGCAGCAAGGACGCCCGGTCGTGACTTTATACGTTGGCAGGTTTGTAGCAGAATCAGAGCCCCCTGAACCGCACGAATATATGAAAGCCTCCCAAGAAGATGGACGTCCCCACCGTCGGCCCGAAGACCCAACTAAACAGAGCCCCTGGGTGTTTTGAACGTCGGGTAGGAGAACAGCTCCTGTCGGCGTATGCGCTCCAGCCCATCTCCCACACTGAAGCCTACGTTAACTATCCAAGCGACGCATAAAATCCATAAATTTTAGCGTTTGGTGCGTGTCAAAGCCCAGTAAAGAATGAAATGTAACAACGTTGAGAGTTTTTTTCGGCAGCGACGAATATTTGTTAGTTTTGCCAAAAAATGGTTTGGCTATTTGTCAATTTTTATGAAAAAACTTTTTCTGGTAAGCTTTTTTCCATGACACTGGAAAAAACCGGAAGATCTGCCCTGGAAACGGAAAGCTTATGCCCGATGTTCAGAGACGCTGGCTCGATCGGCGGACTGCTTACCTTCGGTGCAGACGACGCGCAGAACTGTCAGAGCGACTGGAAGTATCTTGCCAACTACACTGGCGACGCGTTCTTCGTTAACGAGAACTGGAACTTCCGCTTCACAAGGTATTCCTTTATAATTCATTGCAAGGTATTCATCATAGCGGCCTCGGCGTCATGCGCCGCGTACTGGCATGCTGTCCTATTACGTACCTCTGTACGAATAAACATCACGAGGGCCAGCACGGAACCGATCACAACACGCGAAAGAAACGGCAGTAATCGTCTCGGAACAAACTGAATATGTCAAAAGAGGGGTCAGTACGGAATGGAACCGTTGGCGGGTACATGTCGGCAGCTGAATACTGCTACGGTACGCAGAGGCTTCAATAAGGAACGGAGTACGGCTACCGGTTGCCGATCTTTCACGGAAGTCCAGTGCCGAAGCCTACATCATAGCGGTACAAACCTAAGCATGGTATTCTTATTGAGATTCCGCTACGGCTCCGTGGACCTTAACGTGACGGCCGACATGTCGGACGCACAGATCCAGCTGTACTTCTCCGGCACGTACACCTACATCTACCAGAGCTATTTCCGCGACTTCCTCAACGAGACCGGCGTCACCTACGACAAGGCGACCACGAGCCATGTCATCGACTGCTCGAAGGCGGCCCAAATGCCGGAGCTTGTGTTCTCGACTGTGGCAATGGACGGATCGACGTACGACTACCGAATTCCGGCAAAGGACTACGTTAGGAACGTAAGCAAATGCAGAAAAAGGATGAATAAAATCATGTAGGGCCTGTATGCGTAGGGAAACCTGTGAAGAAATTATGTGTATCTTAACCGATACGGTAAATTCAAGAAGCTTGCAAAGGACATTCGCATATGTCGGCGTCGTTCTTATCTGCGATTTTCTTCTAATCCGTCCCACTGACCTGACAGTTCCCTGTTCTCAGTGGATTCCACACAGGGTTGTGCCTCCCTATGGGGGGGCAAGGTTTTTATGGGAGGGGGGCACCAAACTAACATGGGGGGACGGAGCATGAGAATATGGGGGCATGATGTTTACCCCCATACGGAGGCAGGAATCGACCTTTTCCTTTATATATCCTATAAGATATCCTATAAGAAATCAATACTAGAAAATCATGCCCCCATGTTATTTTTTGCCCCCATGTTATTTTTGCCCCCCCCCCCGCCCATAATATCTCTTCCCCCATACGGTGGCACAAACTCCACATAGGACGCCGTAGCTCGTGTGTAGTCGCGGTCGATACCTGAAGCGAATCGTCGGGCTTTGGCTGTCTCCTCTTCTGGCACTAGACGCATAAGGGGGGGGGGGTCATGACGTATGGTCTCGGGGAGGGTGATATGCAAATGTAAAATTAACTTTTATGAAGACTGCATGGTACACCGTGAGAGTGATCAAGGGTCTGCAGGTTCTCTGTTTCTGCGGTATTTCACACGTTTTCAGCTTACACCGCGCTCAGACTCGAAGTGCACGGTCCTTCTAGCGCCCACGGACGGCCAAGGACTGAACATTTACGCAATGTTCGGCATGAGCGCTGCTCGCTCGCACTGTTGGCAGTTGGACTACGAAAGAAGTGTCGTCGGAGTGAGCAGCGTTGTCAAAGCGTAGCGCCCATACAAGTCTACTTTGCTCGAATGTATTTAATATATTAGGCTTTACCCAAACACATTTGGCGGTGCCTTTAAGTCACGGCAGAAATTAGTCACTGCCTGAACAAAGCGACGCCGATAGTACTAACCTTAGCGCCTAAACTGTACTGTGCTGTGAAAGCGTACTTGTGTGCGCATTCCTGACGTGTTCACCAAGGTTGCACCCGAAACCAAGGCAGTCGCCGCTCCATGCGTTTGCCGAAAAGCGAGGTGTGTTACCGACGAGCAGGTTACCCACGCGAAAAATCTTCAGTGGAAGCGTCACCGGCGAGCAGAAGGCCGTCACCAAAAGTGTCAATCAGTTCTAACCTTAGAGAAGTCTTATGAACAGAAGAAGGATACCGCAATGAGGTTGTCTGGCCACGGTGTCACAGTGAACGCTCAATGTGATGATTCAAAGATTACCGGTTTGCTGGACAATTTCCTCTGTCGTGATCTTCACCAAGCGTAAGCCGACCAAAAGTACCGTAAACAATTTATTACGCTCTATTAACGCACAATTAATGGCTGCATCCGCAGCGTTCATCACAGTATTGTCCGTCGGGATATACTTTTACGCAAGGACAAAATTTCGCAGAGCACCTCGTGCATTTTACGCATCTCACTGACGGATTCAACGTCGCGTTTCTTTTCGGCGCCCTCATTCGTGCTAAAGGCATCATGTTTACGAATTCGAAGCAAAAAAAATTCCGAAGGCGGGAACGCTAAGGCTAGTGGATCTCTTTGTGGAGCAGCCTAGGGTCTGATCACGGTACTTAATTCTCGATTGCACTTTGCACTCGTCTCCGGCACAACCCCTCCCGCCCACAACCACCCGACCCGGCCTCGGGCAATATCAGTAAAAAAGTCGGGGTTGGAGTTGGCTATCGAGATCGCCACCTGACTACTTCCGACCCAACCACATGACCCAACAAAGTCGGCTTATCGGGTCCGGCCGGCTTTAGGACCTACGTTGCATCAGTCTCCAAAATTCGGGAGCTTTTTTAACAAAAACCTTTTTAAATGTTTGAGTGAATTTTTGTTTCAACCAAACAAATTCACCGTTAATGATTCTTTCATAAAATTTTGGATTTTAGCAGTTGTTGAGCAGTTGTAAAGTCTGCCGTGCATGAAAAAGCGATAATTTTTCGGTCCATTATTGTCGGTATTTGGAAGACACTCGACACATTTTGACAATACTGTGAAAATTTGGTCGTCGCCGCCTATCATCGGGGACTTTGCCGAGTGCTTCCAATGACGTCACGATCGGCCATGTCAGTCACTCATGATCAGGACCAGATGCCGGCGACAAATTAGGTGATGTTACCTCGAGCGTCGACGGTGCCCTGCTGATGGTTGTTTAAACCGCTGGTGCCTGGTTGCTCACTAGGTGCACCGCCTTCGACGGCTGCAGCTGTGGCCGGTCGTAACTCAGTGTACCTTCCTAAAAGGTGCCGTAAAGTAGTGTTCGGGACGGGCCGTCAGGAACGGTACCGTTCCCGTTCCCCGTGCCCGTTTTTCACGGGCACGGGGAGCGGCAAGAGGGTGGTCTAGGGACGGCTGCCGTTCCTGGACCCGTTTTTTGCCTCAAAATTGCGCCCCTTTGGGGGTGGATCCTAAGCGGGGAGGGACCATTTGGTGAAGAAAAAATTCCCAAAAGTATGCCTATTTTGTGCAAATTTTTAACTTTTTTTCTTTAAATTTTCCATTGTTTGTTCTTTTCTACTGCTTGAACCTTAATACCCTAGAAGCTAATGGCCAAAAATGGCTGCTCTGATGAACTTTTTCTATGAAAATACGGCTTTTTGGGCGTATTTTTGGGTTGCAGAACGGGCACGGGTAACGGACCGTTCGTTTGGCACGGGAACGGGGAACGGCACGGGAGGGGGTACCACGGGAACGGGGAACGGCACGGGGTGGTCTTACCGAACACTACCGTAAAGTAGACTTGGACGATACCCCCGTACCGTACTCCGGCACGGTACGGAAAACGGTACGGTCGTCCAACTCTACCGTAAAGCACCTAACGAGACTCATCACCTATTGATGACCCCCCCCCGTTGATAGTGACTCTACTCCTTCGGGCCCCTCGAAAAAAAGATTTTTCTCGCGCAGAATTCCAGAGCTATCCGTAAGAATGGTCCTTAGAGGTAGTCGAACCGAATAAAAGCACAAGTGCCCGGAACGGCCTCACTTTTGATCTGAAGTATGTGGTGGAAAATTGTTCGGGTCCTGAATAAGTTTCGAAAAATTTTACATCTGGAATCTGATGTCTGAAACTAAAATGTGAAAAAACAGTCTGAACAAGAACTATTTCTGAACAAGAAAATTCTATCGAGAGCGACGGCGGCCAAGCACCGACTAATCCGAATGCCTGCCGCAGCCGACCACATGGAAATGTCGAACAAAAATTTGACAAGCGTAGTGAATATTTGTGCTGATGGACCCGGCAGCGGTAATACTTATTGATAGCTGTCGGAATACCGAGTCTTTTCTGAATTCTCGACTAGAAAACCCGTTGTTGTTCAAAGTTCTGATTGGACTTGTAAGTCCTAGTCATCATTTTGAAACAAAGCATTATCGCATTTATGAGCGATTTTTACCAAGTCTCTTTCCTTAAAGTGTGCGTCGACATTGCCCTACCGTTAGTTTATAAAACCGGAATTGTTCGCCGACACCAGTCGTTAAGCGTAAACACGTTTTGCCCCATGACGGCCATTGCGCGTTGGATTTTTTTAAATCATCGTTTGTGACTTTGCTCTTTAACTTGAAAACCAATGCTTCCCGTCGGGCGGCACCTGACAGGTCGCCTCCAAGACTTGGTCCGCAAAGGGAAATCCCAAATCCCCATTGCCTGTTCGCGATTGAAAGTATATAGGAAACGTCGCAATTATTTACTTAATTTTGGCACTTGTTTTGTAGGAAATTTGGTGGAGTTTTGCTCAATAAAAGATCATTTTACGGCGGGACCAAGCGGAGGGCCCCTGATGTGAAATGCCCACTATTAATCACCCCGTTGGACCCCTACGCAAAATTGCGACCCGGGATTACAGCTGGGTGAAGTTTGGATATGCACTGGAATACAAAGGATACTATCGGAAAGACTTACGGAGTGCGGCAAGTGCTTCCTCAAGGCTGGGCTCCTCTTGCATGGCGGACAACACTTCTGAAATGCAAAGAATCATTTTTCAAGGTCGGGGGCCGGCCCCCAGGCCACCGTAGTCGCCAGTATGATGGGACCTGTTTGGTTTTCGGCATATCAAGCGTCATTTTCAGTGGATTTTTTCTGTTAATTACACAGTGCCAGAACATGTAAATGGCATGCAACCATTGAGAAGGGCAAAGCCGTGGATTTTGCCACACTTGCGATCTTCAGTGCGAACAACGGGAGTCTTTTTCGCAAAGGGGGCCTCGTCTCGGTTTAGATTTCCAAAAGTCCCAGCCCTGATTTGGAACCGAAATCCGAACTGAAGAATCGAGCGAAAACCGTTACCTGAAAACTAAAATTTGCCTGAAATCACAGTTTTATGAATCTAATGCCCGTAAAACGAATCCAGTCGAAGTCTGCCGCCATCGCTCCATCTTAGGCACTGGTCTATAAAGGTTACGTTGCCTTACCCGAGAGCCGGAAATTCCTCGGGAATCCGTTCATGGGTACGATCGAAGGCTCGCGGCATTCCGGACAAGCGACGGTGGTACGACCCTGCGATGCGTCGATGAGCTGCTGCACGCAGCCGGCACAAACGGAATGCCCACACGTGGTCAGTACGCGCGGGTCCGTAAACACGTTGAGGCATACGGGGCACTCGGAAGCTTTCGCGAACGCAGCTTCCGCCATTTGTTCAGGTTACTAAGAAGTTTTAATTCTCCTCGAGCTGCCAATGCGCCACGTGAAAATAACCACGGACAATTCGCTTCATTTTAACCAAATTTTGTTTACGTGTAAAGAGCGGGCCTTTTTAATCGGCACCGTTCAGTCGTCCCGAGCTTCTATAATAATATTTGGGACCCGTCAGTTTCACACTTCGGTCAGGCGTATAATTCCAATCGGTAGTTTGAGTCCCGGGATTTTTGGTCCGACAGCTTGGCGATCCGTGCGGCGGGGGGGGGGATGCGAGATCAAGCTTAGGTTTAGAAACGCTTAGGCTGCTATTTTGTCAGCTTAGGATTTCAGTGTGCACCATGAAGGGAGCATAGTGGTCTCTTGATATTTTGGTTAAGTAGTGCAAAACAAACCAAGTACCAAAGCTACCAAAGCTCGCTCCCGGCTTCGTTCCGAGCAAGAATAAGCTCCAAAAGGCACAAGGGTTCTCTCAAGGGCACAAGGCACAAGGGCACAATGATAAGGCAGGCGCTCTGGCCACTATAGAGGGTTGAGGTAGTGCTAGTCGGGTACACCCCCGTGACGTGAGCCGTGCCGTTATGCACACTAAACATATAAAATATCGCCAACTGCTCAGAACAAAGGAGTTTAAACCGTACGAAAGACTGCGCCGGAGAGCGCGCATGTTGTTTGAAGGTGTTGAAATGAGCATAATGTCACAATCAGGATGAAACGACGACGCCACCAAAACATTTTACGAAAAAACCTCATAGTTTTGACCAAAATCTCCAATTTTTGGTTTTTTTTTTGGCAAAATCACGTCACGGATCACGGCGCCGTTATGGGAGGACCCCCGTGACGTGAGCCGTGACGTGATCACGTCACGGCTTTTTTACCGTGACGTTATGGCCACCCCCGTGACGTGATCCGTGACGTGATCACGGCATCACGTCACGTCACGGCTCACGGCACGTCACGGCTGACTAGCACTAGGTTGAGGTTCTCTCGGGCGAGGCGATGACTAGAAGAGAACATAACAGACTAGCACAACATCTGGGCCGTTAACTGAGGATTAGGAACAGTGAAAAACAAAGCGAGTGGCTGATTGCTTGTTTGTCCTACCAGCCGGGCAGGCCATGTATCGCGATAGGAGGGGTCCACGTACAGGTGTGCTCTAAAGCTGGAGCGGAGTCAAACAAATTCATACGCGAAGCTGCGATAAGCAACGCTTTACACCGTCACGACTGCGGAAAAGTCGCGAGCACTGGGCAAACAAAACATTTTCCAGCACAGGGAACTAGGTAGAACGATGGAAACGACCGCTGTGCCACGGTAGGTGGTACGCGATAGAGATCGCCAGCCGTACCGTATTACGGGCCGTACCCGTACCCGTATAATACGGGTACAGGTACGGTACGGGTGGGGTCCAGTACGGTACGGTACGGGGGGGGGGTCCCGTATTACGGGCCGTATTAGAACCCGTATTATTGGTAAGGGGGGGACCCTTTTGTGACAAAAAGTCGAAGAAAATTTGAAATTTTTTTAAAGAAACAGGCAGAAATAGCAATTTTTTGTAGGAAAAAGGCCCATTTTCGACTAAGAATACGAGCTATGTGCTACCTGTTGCCGTAAGAATGTCGCAAGGCACATTCTGCGATGTGCTATAAAACTGAATACGGGCCGTATTACGGGTACGGTACGGGGGGGGGTCAGTACGGTACGGGTACGGTACGGGGGGGGGGGGGTGTCCAGTACGGTACGGGTACGGTACCGGTGGTCAATGTCAATCTCAAAAAGGCTGGAATCGGAGCGAAAAAGCACAGCGACGATTGCAAAAAAGCGAAAAGCGAACCCAGGCAGACACTGTTTTCCGTTATTTTCCGTTTTTTTATTCCGTTGTTTTCTGCTTTCTGTTTTTCCGTTTTTCCGTTTCCTTATTCGTTATCAGATTCACACCCGATCCCCGCTCTACACATAGTTAGTTCATAGCATGCTTATGACGGCAGCAATCACTCATGTCAAATGCACAAAGTAAAACACATGGACTTTTCTGATTTTACTTCCGCTAATCACTTTTCGTGCAGCATAAAGAAACGTGGTCTAAAGCGTGCATTTACGAGCATCATAGGATCGTTCATGTTTCGTCACAATGAAGCGAGAAAGGGCAACCTGGCACACCTTCAACCCACTGTTTGCAAGAAAACAGTGTTTATCGTGCCATTTCAGATGAAGGGTTACACCTTGGTGTATACCAAATCAAAAGACGAGAAAAGACTGAAGACACGCAATCTAAGCGGTACGCAATCACCGTGCAAAGCCATCATGCAGCGTTGGTACATAAAACTTGCACGTTATGCCTGTTTGGAATCGATGAGATTCGGGCACGCAATCGGGCGTGACAAAAACGCGTTGGAACGAGGCTCAAAAGTGCGTCGCGGCCCGTCCGCCGAGTGCGCGTTGTGTTGATTTCGATTTGTGTCTATAAAAACAGTTGTTTACCCTGCCACGAAAGTCTTCCACCAAACATCCGCATGCTCGTTTTTTCTCCTTCTTTTTTGCAGCCATTGATTCCTTTGATTTTACGACAATTGGCTCTCTATCGGAAAACTGGAGGTCATTTCCGACCTAAACGGAATGAACCTAGTGACGCCCCGGGCAGTGAAACTAGCAATTCAGCCACAGGGAAGCCGAAGACTCCAAAATGTAACGAGCAGAACGACGAAAAGTTTTTCAAACAGCTGGTAAACAAGCGCTGTTAATGTTTCCGTTGCAGTGACTCTTCGAACTGTGCCGTTTTAGCGCTTCGAACGCGGCCAGCTGAAGAACGTCGTCGCGCACTTTGCCTTGAAGGTCGAGTACAGCGGGCTTGAGCCACTAGATCTGCTCCGAACTAAATGGTTTTCGCCTCGTTTCTGCCACAAAAATCAGTCATGTCTGGCATGACTGTCGATAGACCAGAAGATGCTTCGTATGCTTCTCGCTATAAGTGGGATGTTTTCTACCACTTTTGCTGCGAGACCACGTCGGAAACCATGACTGTGTGCGTAGGTCACACTGATTACGGCGCTACACGCCATGGAAGGAGAAGTGTACCCGGGCGCCTCACTCGAGTTTCCTCGTTCTCTTTAAACTGTCATAGTCTACCTATGTATTAAAGCCATTCACACGAACTGTAACTCCCATGTTTCCTCGAATAACCCCCGGTAAAATTGCGATCCATGAACACATTCCGTGAAAACGGCCCCTGGGAGCGGTCCGTGAATTCACGGATTGCAGCCTCGACCCCTGTCCGAAGACGCATTCCGTGAAAAGTGACCCAAGGTGCATTCCGTGAACGCAATCCGTGAAAACACCTAAACTAGGCTTAGGACTTGCCTTGGTCCCCTCTTTGGTACTTTTCGACAATGTCAAATTTTGCTCTAAAAGTTGTTTAGACACTGTTTTTGAGTGTTTTATAGCTAAATTAGCCCGCCGCAGGCGACGCCAGAGCGAATTTTTTGGTGTCTCTGGAAAAAATCGTTGAAACATTGACTAAATTTGGAAATCCCCCCTCGGAAAAATTGACTTGGAAACAGTGCTTTTAGAGTATTTTTTACCTAAAATAGCCCGCCGCAGGCGCCGCCAACGCGATTTTTGGGCTTTTTTAACCAAAATTGCTCAAAAATTTTATTTGCCTTGGTCCCCCCTTAGGCTAAGGCTGTTCAGATTTGGCTCAGGCTTAGGCTTAGTTTTTCAGACTGTTTCACGGAATGAGTTCGCGGATTGCGTTCACGGAATGCACTCTCAGTCATTTTTCACGAAATGCGTCTTTTTCGTGAATTCACGGAATGCGTTCAAGGATCACCACCCTGTCATAATCCCCTTCGAATAACTCCCCCCTCTCGACATTTTCCGTTGCCATCATGGGTACGCGGACATTAAAGCTAAGGCCTTCAGATAGACGACGGTGAAAACGACGGGGTGGACCGGAGGCGGAGTGCAGCCCCGAAAACGACCGGTTATAAGCCCTGATGAGAGAGCTGAAGGCGGAGTCCAATGCGGAGGAAAGGGGTCCAAAAAGCGGCCCCTCATGAGACGCAATCGGTGTATGGCCACCCGAGGGTTTTTTGAATGCGCTCATGCCCTAAGTTTAATTGTGGTTGCTCAGTCATTTCCTCGTTTCCTGTATTTTAAAAGCTCTGCTGTCATGTCGACAGTAAAACTGCTTATAGCGGGGACATATTACTCAGCGAAACAGGATTGAACAGCAAACAGGATATTTCAACGCCCGTTTCGTGAAGAAGGGGGAAACACTTTGCCGGCTACTGAACTCAGTGGACTTCTGCGTCACGCGCAATTTCTCGAATGTGACCCCTGTGAGTTCATAAATAATGCGAAAGGGGCAGAGAAGGATTAAACCCAGCCTAACCAAACAAATTACTTCCTGCAGCACCCACCTCTGGATGAATTCGAATACACAACAGAGGGTTGGGTGCGCGCGAAATGCACCAAGTAAGCTTGGCTCTAGAAAACACATCGATTTAGGTACACCAGTTAATTTCTTTTATCCCCAAGTTTATCAAATTCAATCAAATTTTCTGTGTCTCCCTAGAAATGCTCATTCAGACGGCTGCGGATCAGCTTGTCCCCAGAGCCGTAGGTCAGGAAACGACACTTGTGGCCCTCTTTAACCTCCTAGACATGTTTTTAAGTGCCCTCCAAAAACCTGGCTGGCTCCGGCTCAGTGGATCGTTTTTTGGACGTGGCTCTTACGAATGTTCGGCCCGGCGCGACAAGCAGACTCGACCCTAGGGCAAGGTTACCGTTTAACTGACAGTTCGGAAATTCGAGGTTATAGGTCAGCTAAGACCTAAAGTGAATTATGCCTAGTTCAACCGCATGTAGAAATGCTTACAACTCTCATTTGCGTTCAAATTTTATCTTTCGACTACATTTTGTGTTAGAGCCTATGGACTCAAATGCGTTTTAACTAACAGTTCGCTACGTCCGGGTTCGAATTTCCGACGTGTAAGTTTACCAGAAAACTTGTCGACTTTTAGCTTCGTTTTCAGCGACTCGCCATTCCCCTAGACCCTGGTATAGGCTTCGGAATTAGAGTTCCACAGCTGCTACCGCCGCCTTTTACAAGTTTTGCTCTTCGCTCGACTCGAGCAAATCTCTCTAGTGATCTCAGGTGAATGTCGGACACTCTCGGCAAGGGACATTTATTATCCGTTAATTCCTCAGTCGCCTTCACGGCCGCCGACGGGACCAATTTATCACCCGAGAAGAAAAGTCATGTTCCCTCAGCGTTCGTGGACGGCTTCGCAGCGGGTTTTCTGACGTTAAAAATTGTGTTCGAAAAGTTCTGGAAGTTTATGCCCAGGAATTTAGTTTAAGCGCCAGACAACTATTGAGTTACCGTTTCTGTCGTCGTGTACATACTCCGACGCGGTAATGTCCCTTTTTTGTGCGATGTCCTCGACAATTCATTGTTCGGCAAGAAGTTAGTTCATGCCACAGCGGTTTGTTTTTTAGACTTAGTCCATATGTACAGCACATCAAGAGCAATTTGTAACCGCGTCTTCCCGTTTCGTGAATAACTGCGAACCGCCGCTATTGACCCCTTCGCTTGAGAAGTCACAAAATAACTCGCTCAGGAACGTTTACGGGCCTTCTACTAGGTCACTGGCGCAGCCAGCGCCTGGGCACTGACAACATGTAAAACCTCGCGATTGGAGCAGTGTGTACAGAGAACGAGACTGATGCGGAGCCAGAGTTACCGGAGCTAAAGCTTTGCATTCGGTCAAGCGCTCCAGGCACTGGCCTCTCGAACGTGTCGCTACGGATGAACTAGCCTTACCAAAGGCACATCCGCTGAGACAGTCCATTCAGTAAGTTCAGTCGGACGTGCGTCTTTAGTTAGCATTAAAATCTCGAGGCATACGTTATTTTTAGTCGACGGAAGTGCGTTTTACGTTTTTTTTTCTGCGCAAAATTTATTTCTAATGCTTCTTTCTCGATCCTTCTCTTCCTCCTGTAAGGAAGCCATAAACGGCTTCATGGCGAACCCTGTGCTCCGCGAATTATTCCCTGTTCCCGGCGTTCTGCCGGATGTTCACTCATTGCATGCAACATAAAAGCGGACGTACTCTCCTCGGGCTTTATATGCATAGTCGGACGCGAAAAAGCCCGCTTAAGTAACTTCATTTCCCGGCGCGCCGAAGACGCCTTTTTCTTTCCCCTTTTCGCCGCGCGCTTAAACTTGCGCCGGATGGACTCGGACTTTCGATGACGGCACAAAGCCCGCGCTCAAAGACGACGCTGGACCACCTCCGTCGGTCTTTTACGGCACGGCTTTTTCTGACCCACCGCCAGCGGCAATCGGCGTGGACCTGCTTCATCTGTAATCTTTGCTATTTGCGTCGGCCACATCCCCATTGTTTTTGAGCGCAGCGTGAAACGTTTTAGACGCGCTTGGCTGGGCCCCACGCGGGCGTGCAAAGACTTCACGCTCTTACAGGCGGTAAACAAATGACGTTTTCTTGTGGGAACAAGCGACGTTTAAAAACGGAAGAAATTATCGTTAGTCAACCTGTAGCGCTTCAGCATGTTAAGAGCACCGATGTCTTGGGAACCGGACTACAGGCCCCCTAAATACGTTACTTATGCTACTATTGAGGCTCCGAGGCTTTATGTCTTTCCCTCTCATGATGAAAAGGCACCGAACATATGCCCTGAAGAGGTCTACTTAGATCGTGGGTATCAAGAGGTCTGGGCTAGATGTTACGCAACAACGTCCCGCTTAGGCAAATAGGTGACGTTATTTATAGCGTAGAGATGACGAGCCGTACCGTACCATACGCCGTACCGTCCGGTATTCCTTTATTTAAGGTACGGTAGGGATCAGCACAGCACGCAGTACGGTACGACGTCGCAAATGTGCCGTATGTAGTGCGACGACGAAGCATTGTTTTGCTCAGTACGATACGGCATTACTGTTCGTCGTTTCGCATTCAGCAACCTTTTGCTCGAGAATTTTAAGTTTCCGACGCTTGCTTTTTGATTTGCAGCGAAGAGTTCAAACCACTCATGAGTACAAGTGCCCCACTTGAACGTCCAAAAGTTAAGCGCTAAATAAACACCAAACGACCACGTCCGCAGCGGAGCAATCTGTGGAAGTTCACTGTCCAATTCACTAGCCCCCTCTAAAGTTTCCTGGCGATTAGTTCGTCGCATGATCTGATCTGATCTGATCTCTGATCTGTGGGTTTTTTTGCTTGACATTAATGAACGTTTCCGAGTGAAGTTCCTAGCAGCTGACGCCAGGCCAGCGCACTTGACCTTTTAGCCAATTGGCGCTCTAATTGGTGCCAACGTGCCACGAAAACTCGCAACTTAAGCAAAAACCAGAGGTCGCAGCGGAGACCACTACGAATGAATGACGTTTCCGCTCTTGCCCGCATGCCTGCTGAGTTTCCAGCAACTGGCACGGCAAGCAGTTAGTGACAGGCACCGTTTCGCTGATACCTATACTATACTCACTGAAATTAAGTGAACTGAAGTGAAGTGGATCTTTCTGCATTTTCGCTTCACTTCATTCAGGAAGCGGGTCGCCTCTAACCCTGGGCAAAGGACCTTAAAACCAAGACCCGGCCCTGTAGACCTGAAGGCCCGGCCCGGCCCGGCCGGCCTGGCTTTTTTCAAGCCGGGTCTGGGGTAGGCCCGGCCGGCCTCTGAACCCGGTAAAAGGTGAACCCGGAAAAGTTCTGCGTTCACAACAGTGACTCGCTACGACACTAAAGTATTGCCCCCCCCCCCATCGGACACCTAAAACTTTTGCCTCCCCCATCAGGAACTAGTACCCAGGAAGGCTTAGGTTTGTAGGGAGCCGTGCCTCTACCGGGCCTCCGTGCCGGACCTGTGCCCCTAAAGACCCGGCCCGGGCCGGGCCTGTGCCCCTAAAGATCCGGACCGGGCCGGGTACCGTTGGGCCCGGACCGGCAGCCAGGGCCGGGCCTAGGCCCGCTTGCGTAGGGTTGGTCGCCTCTTAGTGATTCGACTCCCATGGGACTATCGTAGGGCATGTCGAAAGTCTTTGCCCATGGCGGTAGAATGCTATTGTCCCTCCATATTTGGAAATGATCTTTATTTCAATGTTAACTTCCACAGAGCCTAACAGTTATGATGCAGACTCGTAGCTCAAACAACTTCCGCCAGAACTGAGGTGTTTTTCTAATTTCTGTTAGTATTTCAGTGCACTTACATGTGTACAGGAAGGGTGATAACTAAAGTCTTGGCCCATCAACTCGACTGCTGGTTCACTATAAGGCCGGAGCAGGATTGTCGAACAGTGTAGAACAACTTAATCAACTGGCACAAAGCCCACCGCTAATTGATAGCGCTTCCATGTGACCAGGACCTTCCTTCGTTCAGTCAAATCCTGATATATGCCGAGAGGTAAACCTTCTTCGTCTTGCAACTGTTCGATCTCGCACCCTCCCGGTCATTGCCCTCCTTGCTTTACTGATGTCTGCAATCAGCCACAAGTCGTCCGTTCAAGCACTTAGCCAATTATGTGTCAAATTTGCAGACGGTGTCCTTTTGTCCCGCACTAAGCGGTCTTTACTCGATGTTTACACGTCCTGCTTTCTCGGACGCGCACTTTTTCGCTTGAATTTCCGAGAACACAGCATAATCGTTGCCCGCTCCCCGAAAACCAAAGCTGTTTTCGTGCTTTGACTTCGCGTCCCTTCCTCGAAAGGGAAAACAATTTGTAGCGCCGCAACGCCGCGGCGGCGCCGCATGCGAATGTTAACAAATTTCCGGCGGACTCGCCGCGAGTCACCGGCAATAATCCTCTTCTTCCCGGGGGCCGGAGGTGGTAATCCTTTCG
>JNEY01000975.1:30417-42550 GCA_020875895.1 Aphelenchus avenae
TAAATAAATTTGAAAAAAAAGATTATTTTTACCTAAAACATCGCTTTTTTCTTTTAAATTTCGTACGATACGCTGAACCTGGTAGTGTTTATAAATTATCTGGGGCCTCATTCTTTAAAAATAAATGAGCCCATTTATCCCAAGACCTATGTCTGTAATTTAGACCAAGTGCCTTTTCACGGACAACTCCGTGTACATCATCTTCTCGTCGCTGGTGTCCTTTTATATTCCACTTATCCTCATTCTGTTCGCCTACGGACGGGTATTCCTCATCGCCACGAGGCACACCAAGTCGCTCAAGAACGGCATCAAAAAGGTAAGGGGTGCATTCAGACGACGACGGCCTAAGCCAGGCTGCGACGTCCCCATTCCGTTCGGCCGCTAAAATTTTTCGATGTCGTGCCGTACCCAAACGGCCCGTTCTTCCTGTTGCGTTGCGATCTTGACGGCAGAGCTTTTTAAGCGTTCAGCGCGTTCTTGCCCAGTCCTAGTCTAAGTGCTTGTTTACGCCCCCGAAAGTTGGCTCTGCCAAATGACATGTCCTTGATTATTCCGCCTTCTTGGCGACGAAAGGCCGGTGCATGTCATGCTTGACGCAAGTAGACGGGGAATTTATAGCCGTAGACAAAGGCCATGGGTTTCGGGAACGGAAGTGCTGAGTGACATTTGCCACGGGCTGCAAGCTTGCAGGAAGTGGGAGCAGTGTCTTTGCTGGAGTAGAAACGCTTTAATGCATTAAACCGCCTAAACGTCATAAAAATTAGACAGACATACTGACAGACTAAAAGTAAGGGTAACTGCGGTCTGCCCTGAAACGCCAAAATGCTCTTCTTCAGACGAAAAAAGATTTATTTAGGAGCGTTTCCCGTTATTTGGAGATCACGCAGATCGACCCTCCGCGAGTGGGTATCCGCAGGCGACTATTGCAGTAGGCAGTTAAACTACGCCCCGTACCGTCCTTCGTAGTGCAGCGAGTCCTTTCAGCGTAAATAACGGCACGTCCCGTAATGTGGCGCCCTACCGTACCATTTACTTATACGCCCGTATCCAGTACGGATCTACCGTGCCGTACTAGCGCGGTACGGAGCACCGGTACGGCATCGTTCCGTGGCTAAAATGCACTAGTACGAGTCATAGTACGGCTTTAATATGGGACGTACCGTACTCGTTAGTGTACTCTACGGTAGAGATCGGCGCTGGTACCCCGTGCCGTACCCGTACCCGTGGTAGACCTACCCGTGCCGTACCCGTATCCGTGCTGTCCCCTCCCGTGCCATGTAGCCGTGCCGTTGTGGACCCAAGAATGTCGAGCCGTGTACACTAACACGGCATAAAACACGGCTTGGGTTGGCACGGCTTGGCAAAACACGGCTCGTTTTTGGCACCCGTGCCGTACCCGTACCCGTGGTGGACACTCCCGTGCCGTGTTGACGTGCCGTACAATGCGGGTACGGTACGGGTTTGGGCCGTACCTTGGTACGGGTTTGGACCGTACCTTGGTACGGGCGCCGAACTCTGCTCTACGGTATAGAGTAGAGTACGATATAGGGGATATCGCCCCTAAGTTCACCCTACCGTACTGTTACGTTTTTACTTCGGCTCGGTAAACAGCGTTCCGGAACGGTACGCAGTACTGTCCATACGGTCTCAGCGCTTTACCGCATTTCGTAGGGTTCGCCGCCGTAACATTCGGCACAGGTACGGGCCGCATGGTTGTTCCGTCCCGTACAGCTCGGCACGGAAGAACCGTGCTGTGCTGTTGCGTGCAGTTTTACGGAACGAAGGCATCAACATGGAACAGAGCTCGGCACGTCCCCGAATTTCCGCCGTCTTGCTGTACCCTTCCATATTGGTTTTTTTTGGGCGTACATCTCTTCTAGCCAATGTTTACCCGCCTGCTTAAGCCTATGCGCCAATGCCTTGGATTTTCCAGATACTTGCCCTCAAAAACGCTCCTCGTTCTAGATGAAGAAGAATTGCACCGAAGACGGCCCGACGTTGCGAATTCACTTCGGCAGGCCCCGACCGTCGAAGACGCACGCCGCCATTGCGAATGTGATCATGGCCGCGAACGCAGCAAACGCTGCGCGGCAAAAGAACGGTCACATGAATGGGAATGGGCATAGCGCCAGCGACACGTGCCTTACGGCGAGCGAGACGAAAGTGCCGAATGTAAGAAATTAAAAATGTTGTAACCAAAATACCGAATTTTTTAAAAATTTGTTAGAATTTTAAAAATGCATTTTTGTGAATTTGATATGCTTTTTTATCCGCGTTTTAATTATATTTTTGTATAATATTCATTTTAATATTATTTACATTTATTTGTCTTATTTAAGTAGTTAATAAAATGTTTTAAGTTTATTGTTCTTACAGCTTCTATTTTTTCCATTTCAGCAGCAGTACGGCGACGCGAAGACGACCCTGCTCACCACCGACTCAAACACGAGTCGAAAGCGAACCGGTGTGCGCGAGAAGTCCCGCCAGATGATGAAGTACATGCACGAGCAGCGAGCCGCACGGACGTTGTCGATCGTCGTCGGCGCGTTCATCCTCTGCTGGATGCCCTTCTTTATCATGTCGCCCATTCTCGTGCTGTGCGAATCGGTAAGCACCTTACTCTTTTTGAGATCGGCTCAAATGGAAATGCATAGACCTATAATCAGCGTAATCTTTGGCCGTATGACTACGGAGCTTAAGGCTCAGTCGTAGACGCTAGCCGTGCCCTAAGCCTGGATCTAATGCTTAGGCTCATGGCCAGACCAGGAAACCTAGCGCTTAGAATCAGGCGTTTAGGCTCACTCTTTAACCTTGGCCTAAGGCTTAAACGAGTACAAGCTTAACTTAGTCCGTCTAGTCAGGACTGAGAGTGATTTGCAAGGCCTCTAGAGTGAGCCTATGACCGGAAGTTGGCCCAAACAAAAGACCAAACTTCGGTAGCGCAAGCATATGCCGTTTATACAAAGGCTAAATTTACGCCTAGCTCTAACTGACGCTGCTGATACCCAGATTCGGCTTAGTCTAAGTAATTGGTTTTAACACAGGTATTCATGATAGTGCTAGCGCTATACCTTGTACACCAGCGCCTGAAAGTTGTGGCTTTAGGCCTACCTCTAGCCGAACGGGCCAGACCTACAGGTAAAATGGTATTGTCGCGGGGAAGTTTATGCTCAGACGATGCGTTTAAGGCCGCATGTAGCTCGATATGTTTCCCAGCCTAAAGCAAACGGTGCTTCCAGTATTAGTCCACCGTAGTGGGTGACACCAAGACTTAGCTGCGCACTGCTCGACATTCGCCTATGTCTCATGCTAACGACAATCCTTTTCAGTGCGTCGCGGACCCGGAGTTCGTCTTCTCGATCATCACCTGGGCTGGACATCTGAATTCAATGCTCAATCCGCTCATTTACTCGCGGTTCTCGCGCGACTTCCGGAAGGCCTTCAAGCAGATCCTCACCTGCCAGCGTGACCGGAAGCGCGGCGAGGGCATTCGGACGCCGCTGAACATGGTCTTCACGCAGCTGGTCGCGATCACGCAGTCCTGGGACCAGCACAACACCACCGAGTGCGACATCGACGTCTCGCTGTAGAGAGCCTCGGTAGAGGACGCATTACACTCGCTTACACTCAGGGTGCTACCTACTCGCATTTTGGCCATATGTGTTCTCGACGAAAGCATTAAGCGGACTTGTACGATACCTCATCCTGGAATAAAGATTTCTACTTAACCAGACTGTAGGACCAGGAATTTCCGAACGATCGCCAAGGTTTCAAACTAGGCTTAGGCCAACAACTGAGTGTGTAGAGTCGACTGCGCACTGGCCTCGGGAAGCACCGAAAAGTCTACGAAATTCACGTGAAAGTACAGTCATGGAGTGCAGTCAATGCAATATGCGCTAACTGCGTCAGTGTGCGTCACGATTTGCGTAACACTCGCTTGTCACGAGGCTCCAAGTAGGTAGTTTCGGTCAGTCTTTTCGGCCACGGCATATGCCTGAGCAGTAAGCAAGAGTCTGAGCATCAGCTCCAATCCTAAGCGTGGACGGAGGCCGAATAGGCTAAGCGGTTAAAGCAGGCTACCGAAAACATCGTGACCGGATAGCCAACATCACAAGCGGAAAGTGATGGACTTTTCAATTGCGTGCAGGCTTATAGGATCCGCTTCGGCTAATATCGTCACAAAAAACGTCGCGCGTGTGGTTGAAATACCGGCAAAGTGATCTACCTCTTGCTCTTCAGTCGTGTGCCTTTAAACCGTACTTCGGTCTAGGCCTGACGGCGGTGATGAGTGCTCGGATAATAGGTATTACGAGATAATAATAGTGGTTGGATAAGATAATTATAGACAATACTTACCACACACATAGCTTATGATTCTTTGTGGGTTTTCAAGAATTCTAGTCGCGCAGAACGTTTGAGAGCGCAATCCTCTCGAAATGTGCATTGTCGAAATGTCGTTCACAGGCAGTCACGGCGGTAAGAAGCGCTTATCCGCGAAGTGTTCATTCTGATCCAAGGTTAACAAACATAAAACATAAAAGACAGTAAGGAATAGCAGGAGTAGATTCTACAAGTCCAACGTTTGGAGCACAAAATGGCAAGAACAATATGGCCGACGACTGATCTCGGCCCTTGCTTCCCACATGTACAGCTCGAGCTTGTTGCCTAGCTTCTTATTCTCGAAGGTGAAGAGCGCGGCATCCGACTCGGTGGCGATCTCTCTGCCACTTGGATAGTCGATGTGCGGGGCAGCAACATTCGTGCGTTGCGGTCTTCCAAGCGAGTGAACGACGCTGGCGTGCCAAGTCCAAGGACTCTGGCCATGGACGATCTGCGTCATCGTGGTAACGTCGTAGATGTAAAACAGAGTGACGAATGGGACTACTTTGGCTTCCCGGCCGGCTGTCTCAAACGTCTAAAGCTCAAAGAACGTCAGGTGATAGGGCTCTGCTTGTCAAGGCCTCGTTGATGCCACAGGCACTTTTTAGGCTAAGGCTGTGTGAGAAAGAAGACGTAACGCCGACAGAGTTTTTTGGGCAAAATATCATCTAAAATAAACGCTTTCGAAGATTTTTCGATTTTCATGCGCAGATTAAAAGTTTTTTGATGATTTGATAGTTTCCAAAGTCGACTTACATGCACAAACTTGAGAATCCAGGCCGTCGGATCGTCGACGGCGTGAAAAGCAAACGTTTCCGGCGCGTCAACGCTGAATAGCCGAGGAATGCCATTGATGAATGCCGTCATGTGGTAGAAAGTCTAAAATTACCATCATTCCGGTAATTTGGTGGGGACTGTTTCAGTTGGGCCTAGCCCAAAGATAGCTGGCAGTGGCGTACAGACCCTTGGGGCAGGGGCGTGATGCAACCCCCCCCCCCCCCAAAAAAAAAAAAACCGGAGGGCCCGAAAAAAGGCAAAGGGGGACCCTTATGATCGGGACGGCAGAAGGCCGCCGCAGAATTATAGGTAAGGGGTATAGGTGATGCGGAGCACCCCCGTGCCGTGGACCGTGCCGTGAGCCGTGCCGTGATCACGGCTTGTGCCGTGAAGCCGTGCCGTGTCACGGCACGGCGCCGTTTTCACACGGTTTTTGCTTAAATTTTTATTCATCTATAACAGGCAGGTGATTTCCGACAAGTTGCAACAAATACCGTAAAAGCTCTAATATAAGACGCCCGTCTTCTAATTTTCGATGGGCAAATTTCGAGGGTTTCAGTCGTGGGAGGCAAGGCACACAGGGGANAACATGTCTCTGTGACAAGTCAACTTTGAAATTTTTGGCACCCGTCTTCTATTAGGAGCCGTCTTATAATAGAACTCGTCTTATATTAGAGCTTTTACGGTAAGGCCTAGTACTTGTCGTTAACAAACGGAAAGGTTGCGGTCAAGGAAAACACGTTGCTCAGCTTTGCGGGCACCAAGTTTCGAGCGGCGATGGTCAAAGACATATTTGGCCACGCTGAACGATTGCTCACTGGCAACACTTGTTGCTGGAGCGAAAAGGAATCGTCGGGGGACTGGAGCGATTA
Organism: Aphelenchus avenae; assembly: GCA_020875895.1. Classification (NCBI taxonomy): domain Eukaryota; kingdom Metazoa; phylum Nematoda; class Chromadorea; order Rhabditida; family Aphelenchidae; genus Aphelenchus; species Aphelenchus avenae. Next base: position 36,447 of record JNEY01000975.1, read on the forward strand.
GCGGGTAGCGAGGTGCATTTTGTTTCCACCACTCCAAGGGGTCCGCGTCCCAGTCAATAGTCAGCAAAGCGTAGTACTTCAGAAGCTCAGTCTCGACGTCACTAGCGCGGCTTACGGGCTGCGATGTGGACGCGGACGTAAGTCCTCTGACCGAGGGGCTTTCCAAAACGCATGTAAACAAGGCAGGAGCTTAAACATGTTCCTCCGTGATTTGCGAGGCACGAGAGCGCGAAACAGTTGATAACATTCCCGTAACATTCCCGTAAAATACGTCAGTTTTTAGGGAACTTTTGCACATTTCACGGCATCACGGCACTGCGCCCTTTTGGTGTCTATGCCATGCCGTGTTCCGTGCCGTGTGCCATGGTGACCCCCCCCCCCCCCGTGCCGTGATCACGGCAAAACGGCACGGCACACGGCACGGCGCATCACCTCTAGTAAGGGGGACCAAGGGAGATTTTTCGGCAGTCAGAAGCTTGGCCCACCCTAAACTTTGCCTCTCATTCCCTGAATTCGGATCCTCGGAACGCCACTGATAGCTCGCATGGTGGTTGTTAGTGTTCGGAACCGGCACGCTTAATAGGGCACGTTCCCATACCCCGTTTTTAAACTGGCATGTGCTACGTCACGGTGGGGCATGGGGTGAGGTCTTTTGGACCAAATATTGATACTTTTTCCGGCAACTCCCCATTTTGTTCATAACGTTTACTACCAGAACTAGGCCACGTTTATAAAGAGTGGTTAATGCTGATGCTTGGTGACCTTAATAGTTAAGGCTCTGATGAAATTTCATAGTGAAATACGGTTTTCCTACAGAATTTTTTGGTGCTGTGAATGGGTACGGATACGCCCATTCTTTAGACACGAGTACGGGTTACGGCACGGCGCGTGGGGAGGGGGGCGGGGTAGCACGGGCACGGGGCCAACCATGAGCGGGGGCCCAACTTTTCGGCGCCGGGCCGGCCCCCGCCCTTAGGCCCCGGCCCAGGCCCCCGTGGGCCTATGTGGGCCCCGGCCCCCGGGCCTGGGGCCGGCCCCCGGTCCAATTGAGCAACGTTTCCCTACTCCCTCTCGGGGCCGGCCCCGGCCTCGGCCCCCGGCCCCAGGCCCTCGCTCATGGTTGCACGGGGAACGGCGGCAGTTTCCGAACGCTAATGCTCGCACATCGACAATTGCGGGGAAGCAAGCCGGACAAGATTACATATGCTTTCTCATTTTCTATTCGGCCGGTTTATACAGAGTCTTTTTGTTTAATCCCACGCGTAGGGTTTATCTAAGCGAAACCCCGCATCCCACGACTGCCCCACTAAAGATTAATCCCCAAAAGCGACTCTCCGAGATTGCGGGAACTTATCGACGCTTCCGCATGCTCGCTGACTTACACAATAGTCGTGGCACACGTGCTTGATGGTCCTTCGCATTCGCCCGCGGTCGAAAAGCATCACGTGCCAATCCAGTTCAACATCGATGTGAGAGGTTAGCTTCCGCGGCTTTAAGCCGATCGCGACGAAGTCAAGCAGAGTGTAGTCGATGTTTGCCGGTTTGTCGCTGCTCGCATGAAGGTTGAGGACGTCGATGCGGCAACGCAAGTCGCTCGCGCGGTCTCGCATGTGGCATAGCAGAGCGTCGTTCTCGAACGCTGTGCTCCAGCGCTCGACGAAAGCGTTGTTAACGCGATGGAACAACGTCTGATGATCCGACGAGCTCGGACGCAGCACACGGATGCGACTGTTCTCGGCGGAAGCCGAGCTCTCTGCCAAGTCCATGCTGACACTGCCGCCATTGGAGACCTAAAAGTGCAAAAATCGACGTAACAGAGCCTGGGACCGCGTCACTTGCCACTGATCTCTGAACGATTTTGGGACCGCTTGCACTACGCCCACATAAGATTGCGGTCGCAATGGCCGCAACAACGCAATGCCGCAAGCTTATGTGGGCACCCGCCCACATCAAATCAGCCACCGCAACACCACCGCATTGCGGCCGCTTTGCGGTGGTTGCGGCCGTAATCCTATAGGATTTTGTCAGCTACGTAAAAACGAATTAAAATTTTTTAGTGACAAAATCCCACCTTACCTTGTATTTCCGGTACACGTTGGGATTTTGCCACTAAAAATTATTTTTATTTGTTTTTGTGTAGCTGACAAAATCTGCTTTCGAATTTTAGTTATGCTAAAGCGGGAGGATTAGGGTTCCAAAAGTGCTGTGTTAGGCTAACTTCGTTTTCTGGGCGCCTCCTATGACTTCTCCTTGCTTACCGAGACGTGGCTAATGTGTCGAAGAGGAAGATCGCCTGCGTAGCGGTTAATGAGATCCCTCAAATACCGCGAATAAATCTGCAGGGCTTCGAGTTCGTGGCGGCAGAAAAAGCGTAGAATCTCAAGAACAGTTTCGGTCAGCATGCTGGAATCGAGTTTAGCTTGATTCAGCTCAAACGAATGCGAAACTACTAAATTTTGCATGTAGCGCGGCCTTTAATAGGCTTCCTGGTGACTAGGTGAGCCATTTCTGGGAGCTGTAGCGTGCGCGACACAAGTCAATACGAAAAATCATTGAATGTACACATCTAACGGTGCTCTAACCGTCAGAAAATCTTGGTCGCCGCCCATGACTCGGGAAACACTGGAATTGGGAATCTGAATCCGATTTTTCACTAGCACTGCTCAACAGATTTGCTGAGACTAGTTGCGCGATAAGTCATTTGTTCATTGGTCACTGTCCTAGTAGCATTCATCCACGTCCCTAAGCAGCAAACAAGCATCAAAATGTTTATGAGGGCTCCGGATGACTCCACGCACAAGCACGCTCACTCGAAACGGTTTTACATGCGAATAGTGGTTACGCACGGATGATACGGATGCACGGCTCTTCACCCAAGAAGGCTATTCTAAGAACTTGAATGCGCAAATTTTGCAAACTTTTTTTATGGTCAGCACGATTGTAACAATTCAGCAAAGCAGTGGGCAATTCGGTTATTCTTGCGCAGCAGCTACTTCGCTTCCGCAAGGGTTTCAGTCTCCGCATCGGTGAGTGGGTCGATGGGAACCGCCTATTTGAGGCACTTCAAGCTTGCACAAGAGCTGCTACAGGCGGTATTTGTATCAGGGATCGGGACCCGTCCACCCCTGCACGAAGCTATCGGACGCACGACACTTACATAAATTTAAGGCTTGGATGCTTCGGGTGTAGGACACATTTGAGATGCAGCGGACCCCTATCGTGCCGTGCCCCGTACCGTGTTGATCCCTTCCGTGCCGTGCGCCGACGACACAAGCATTTTATGGGGCCGCGCAGCCATGCTGAGCCCCCTCCCTGTGCCGTGCGCCGTGCCGTGAAACACGGAAAACGGCACGGCACGGCCTGCATGCATCTCTACAACACCCCCGTCGTCCTAATCCCGATCTCAAGTAGCCGATTATTCAGAGCACTTTGTAAAGTCCCCGGTAGCGCTTAGCCTGCCTGAATAGCAATCAAGTCCGTTCAAAGATGATACATCATTGTTGTCATCAAATCACTTTATTTCGCAAATTAAACCGAAATGCATGCTGAAACTCGGATGAAGCTTCGAGACTGGGACAAAATCTGCTCGTGCGCCGCCTACACGCACTTGCCAGTCATCTCCAGGCAGACCGGATGCGACGCAGGGCAGTCGTTACTTCCCCGACATACAGAGCGAACGCTACGCTTGCCTAAAATAGCATTAGCCACGTAGCAACGTTTAATTAGGCAGTGCCGGGGCTGATGCGAAAAATCGCATTTTTACGGGCGGAGGCTAAATTTGGTAAGCCTAAAGTTACTAAGCTTGTTCACAGTTGTTCACAAAGGGTGTTAACGGCATGTCCACGAAAGGTAAAAAGCATAAAATATGCCCGCCATAGGTCAAAGTTACATTATATATCGTATTTTCTCAATGAGCGCCCCCGGGGGAAGTTTAGCAATCGACCTCTAAGGGGGAGGGGGGGGGGGCAATAGAGATAATCTGGACGACGTTTGGCTTTTTTTCGTATTTTCGGGGCACTCGTACAAAAGCATGGTCATATCATCGGTCAAAAGGAGACCGTGGATTTTTGGGCCACAGACAAGGTCCGCGGAAAAAAAGCCGGGCCGACAAATGGGATGCGGACAGTTTTACCAGGGGATTTTTTTGGCTGGGCGGATAAAAGGGCCGGACGGACTTGTATGACCGGTGTGACCGAAGGGGCGGTCGGGTTGTAGGCAGCAGTTTTTGAGGGTTTTCGAAACTGGTGCCGGCCCTGTTGCCAAACCGGCCATTTTGTCCGCCCGTCCCTTTTGCCGTCCGGCCCATAAGCCTTCGAGCATTTTTGTCGCGGCCCTTGTGGTCCTTTTGACAGTCACTCCAAAAACTTCGCTGATGTTCGCGTGCGTGCAATGGATAAAAATCATGGATAGGGTCGAGTAATAATGCGTGGATGGTCATTACCCCGAGGCTCGCAGCGACAGTCCGGCAGGCTATGGCACACGCAGTACTCCGATCGCTTGCAATATCCCATCCCGCAGGGGTAGTCTTGAGCCGACGTCGATGCATAGAGACAGGCGAGGAACACGAGGAGAAGGAAGAGCTTCATAGTGATAGTGACAGAAGGTTAAGACAAACCTTTTGGCGTCAAACGTATTTAAAAAACGAAGCGCTAGGCAGCGAAATAGATGCCGAGAAATTAATGCTATCGGGCGCTTTGAGACCGTTTGAGTTTACCGATACCTCTTTTTTGGAAGGAAGCCGACAGCGGCGTCAGCAGGTGTCCAAAAAAGGGTGATCACCGTTGCGCTAAATGCTCGTGCAACGAGTTGAAGTATACGGGGGAGTACGATAGGTATAGTGCTGGGCTCACCTTAGGTCTGGAGCCGATTCCGATTTGATCCTAACAGGTAAAAAAAACGATTCCGACACCGAAAAAAGGCCGATATCCTTATCCCAATTCCGATAACGGTCCTTAAATAGCGGCTGATTACTGCAAGCGTTACCAGCCAGTCATCTCAAGGCAGGTCGGATGCGACGCGGGGCAGTCGTGACTTCCCCGACAAAAGAGCGGAAGCTACGCTTGTCTTAAAATACAATTTGCCTATTGCAATGTACATCGTCGGGGGTTAGATGTTATAAGCGAAATGACCTCAAGCTTTATAAGGGCGTGGGGGACCATTTTCGCTCAGAATAATCACCAGGAATCTTTCTATAAACCTTTTCAGTGCACAACGGTCGTGTTGAACCGAATGTCAGTTTTTAATGTTGATCGAAACCAAAGGGATCCCTTTGTTCGAAAATTGTGGTTTTCTGATTGAGTGATTGCTAGTGGGCCGGGCCGGGCCTTGACTGGCAGGCCCGTTGCCAAGCGATCGTCATATTTTGACGCGTTTTATTCAACAAGTTAAAGCTCCTTTATGGGCGTACCATTTACTAACGGACAACACTGGAGTGCCTTGAAGTCGCGTCGGGCGTCACGAGAATCGAGCGTACGCGCCTAAAGCGCCTCAACAAAGCGCGTCTGTAGGGTTTGATGAGAAATATTGAGATGAGCGGGTTGACTGAAGGCATGAGGAAGACTCCGAGCGTCAGAAAGTGTGCGTACTTTTGACCGGCCCGGCTTTCTGGAGCTATCAGCATGATTCCCAGTAAAGCCATTATAGGAATAGCGGCCAGTATCAGCGGTACCGTAGCCTAAAGTTCATAAAAGTTACTAGGACTAAGCTTTCAATAGCTCGTACCTCGAGTACGAGCACGTAGCGCAACTGACGATATATTGCCAAGGTCTTTGCGCTTGTGTATGGCGTTCTCTGAATAGTTGAAGAGGCGGCGTAGCTGCACCAAACCATTAGCACATAGTACGAGGCTACTACTAATGCCGCGCTAACAAGTAGAAGTACATCTCGCACACTCATCTAGAATGGTTGCATTGTAACCATAGTTGCAATGAAGTCGCCAGTACAGAAGGGGTATAGAACTCACTCAATGTCCAGTGAACTTCATTTATGTAGGATCAGACCAGGGACGTAGCTAGGACCCCTAGGGAGGGGGTGGGGCGGTCCAAAGGGGGACCCTTACTTTTTTTCGGCGCCGGCCTTCGGCCGGCGCCGAAAAAAAGCCTTGG
>JNEY01000976.1:10959-34077 GCA_020875895.1 Aphelenchus avenae
AGGTTGCCCTACGAGGACGGCTTTTCATCCGACATCAATACGACAACCATCCTGATATTCGCGAGAATTTCGATTTGGGACGTAGGCCGCCGGCATTGGGAATACATGCCGTTGGCGTATTCGTAGTCGGACCGTACTAATATTTATAGTGGTTCGCATTCGTCCGATAACTGTGCGACAAAATTGACCGGAAAGTTCACTTTAGATCATGTTCTACCTAGGCGTCATCGACGTCCTGACGATCACGGTCAACTCACTGCTGAGCGGCTTCTTCTCCATCACAGGCGCCGTCTACTGCACGCATCCGACGCTGATGTACATCAGCGGTAGCTACGCGGTCGGTAAGCAACGCCTATTTCTCAAAGAAAGGTTCGAGTGGCGTCCGTTGACTTACTTAAAATCATCATACTTTCTCGACAGGGCAAATTGGAATGAAACGAAGTTCTGTTGCATTATTCGCCCAATCATTGCGTCGTGAGCCGATGGTTGTGGGCTTTCGTGCTTTCTGCGTCAAAATGATAGTCCAGTTTTATTTGCTAGAGGGCCGCTCGTCATGCCATCATTACAAGCGCTAAAGCTTTAGGGGTCTGTGGGGGGGGGGGGCTGGTAGAGAGGAGGAGGACTTCTTAAGTTGATGTGATGGCGATATTAAAGACTTGCCGTTCAAAGGAAGCAGAAATACTTCATCAACAGAACTTATGGTTCGATCTTAACAAGCGTCGTCTTCCACTCCTTCCCTCTAGGCCTCTGGTGCTGCGCCTGCATGACGTGCATGATCCTCGCAGTCAACCGCTGCATCGACCTGCTCCGTCCGACGTGGATGATGCGTCTCTTCGCCGGCTATCGCACCTGGTTCTGGCTCCTGCTTCCGACGACGTACGGAATGTATTTCTTCTGGTACACGCCGCCGCTGATCTACACGTCGATTTACTACGCGGACTTCTTCGACCCGTTCATAGGCACTGAAGCAAACGACACGCATGAACAGGTATGACGGGTCAACATCTGGGTTCCTATAGATTCGTCATTAAAGATCGGCAACTCGTGGTACGGCCGCACAACGTACACCGTACACCGTACCGTACAACGGTGCGGCAGTGCCGTACAGTGAGGCGATCAGTAGGTCAGTACGGTACGCCGGAACGGTACTGCTTCGATTTTTGGTATTTTAAAACAAGTACGGGCCGTACTGGAACCGTACCGTATTACTGCCCGAAATGTACTGTGTGTCCGTCGTACGTGCGATACGTGTGGGGGGGGGGGGAGGTATGGTACGCATGGGTGCCGAGTGCCCATCCTTATTCGGCGTATATTCTTGTACAGGAGAGCTCTGGCTGAGTGAGTGTAGCTCCGCATCATGGGGAAGGTCACCGCAGGCCCTAAAAGGCGTACTATTGATCAAAATTGCCTCAGTATCCTGGCATGGTTGGTATAGCGTAGGTAAACAAGCATTTTGTGCATAATGTGTTTGTAAAATATATCTCCGAGTTTTTTTTTTTTAAATTTACCGTCACCCCGAGCACGGCTGCACGGCTTACCCCTACGAATCTACACATGCGCCCAGAATTATTTAGTTTCAAAACGGTTTCGTTAGTACCCCTTTTATCCGGAAACCGACGCGTAGAAGAGCCCGGATCCTTTATAGCTTAGTTGACGACTCCGCTTGTAGTGGTACGGGTCAGGATATGAGTCACTTCAGGGACTTTTAGGAGGCGTAACGAACCCGGATGGGTCCTTGTCATGAAACGTTGTGACAATCCTTAACGTCGCACTCAGATTCAGTACACCAACTGGCCGCACACAGTAAACAACATGATCGTTATCGTTGTTGTCAGCAGCGCGTACACCGTCATCTGCGCTTTTGTCATCAGCCGCTCTCGCATGAGCCATACCGCTCAGATCAGCGTTCTTCAGCGGCAGGTACGTTGTTTGGACCGACGTTTGAGCACAAGTTCTTCGCTGGCGTTAGATTGTCCTGCAGGCGACGATGATTTGCACGCTGATCCTCATTGCAGCTACCGTCTACGTCTACATGCAGTTTTTCAGGTAGGCGCTTACCGATCACAGGGCATACGAAGGCCTTAGCATATGATGGTAAACGCCCACTTCATGAAGCCACTTCGTGAACGGGGATTTATGCACCACATCGTGATTTCAAATGTCCCACTTCGCAAAAATAGACTCGTGTCCCATTTCGTGAATTCACGAAGTGTTCCAAAAATGTCTCACTTGGTGAAAGTGGATTTTAGTCCCACTTCGTGAAAATCTTGTGAAGCAACCAAATCCACCCCGGCTTAAGACTAGCCCACCCGTCTTAGGACAAGCCTACCCGTCTTAGGACGAGCATACTCCACACTCGGCGCCTCCACACTCGGCGCGCTTCGCGTCGGCACGCTTAGGCTTAGGCTCATGCTTACCGTATTTATTTAATTATAGCCCCCCCCCCCTACCCTTAAATAGAGTCCCCCCCCCCTTGAATAGAGCCCCACCGGAGAGAACATGTATAAAATAGAGCTCCACCCTCGAATCAAACGGGGGGCGAGGCAGCACCCAGTGCGTGTGTCGAGGAAGCTCTGGCCGCTGTTTCGCCCCTTTTTTGCCGGGGCGACAAGGTGACTGATATTGCCAAGGCCTACAAGGTGAACATACAACAAGTGGCTATGTAAGCGACGAAGATACATGTAAAGTCACGGACGAAAGTCCTTTAGTGAAGGCAAAAAATAGGCATCTCGGGCTGCCTTTGGCTTAGGCAGCCCGGATGTGGGTACTGTTAACTGTTTTAAGCAATAAGGTTCGACCGTAAGGGCACAGCGTGGCTTGTATCGTTAGAGTTTGGACGGCATGTTTGCACTAAGCTGATCGTAATCACTCGGTAGGTCGCTATAGGCAAGGTCGTTTTTTATTACCGCCGCAAATTCGGAAGCATGCCGGCGAAAACCGGAAACATATGTCGACAAAAATGCCAAAAATAATGCACGTTAATGCCGCAGAAAATTCATTTTTTCCAGTCACTTTTCCATTCCTTCGTTCATAAAGCATCGTAAATCCGTCGACCATCCTGGCTGTATGGCTGGCAGCCGTAGCAGTAGTTTGAGGGTCGTTGACGTCTACGTTAGTTTCCATTATGCTTTAGTACTCCTCCGTTTCTGATCGTTCTTGGGCAATTCACCTGGCAAGCGAGTCACGGTAAGCCCGTGGTTCTTCGCTCTTACCCTCCATCGTTCATTGCAGGCGGCGCCGTTTTCATCTACATCTTTCTCAACAAAACGATGCGAAAGGCGGTCGTGGAGCGCTTCGTGCCGCGCTTCATCCACAGCAAGTGTAAGGAGATAGCGACGGTCTCCTGGCTCCAACGCTCGACCACTGCGACGAAGACAAAGCCCATGGTACACGTGATCCCGGAGGAGGAGAAGATCCCCGTCGACAAGTTGGCCTACGATCTGGGCGCTTGAAAAATGCAATCAATGACGGCCCATATATTTGTGCATTGCAGTGATCATCGAACAAAGTAGCATAGTAAAAGTTAAACCTGAAAGGTTACTCGTCTTCGTTTATCGGTTCAAGTCCCGATCCCTCAGAAAAAGCTCCAGCCCTGAACTCTATTCGCCTACCGCGCGCTAGCCGAGCCGATGGACTTCTTTGGTTATGTCATGTACCTCTGAGAGAACAGGTTTGGCCAGAGCCAGGCATTTCAGGAACTAGGACGAACTTGGATTGAACGGTGCACTGACTCAGTTGAGTTCAGTCGAAGCTCACTTGACCCGCAAGCTCGGTAAACACTGGACGTGCAGACTAGTATTGAGCGGGTGGGTAGCCGCCGTGTTGACAGGGAAATGCTGATATCGTTGAACTGACCAATCCAAGTAAAATTCTGCAAACGTCCCTTTGCTCAGAATGGTGCTTCTTATCAGGTTCCCGGATTGCAAAAAAACCTGAATTTAGCTCCACCCAGATTTTCGGAAAAAAAAATCTTCGACCGCGGTTCAGAGGATTTAACGGTAGCTTCAAAATTACGTTTCAGTGAGCTTCACTGATGAAGTTGGAGTTGGGCTTGTAGTGGAAACCTAGCTGCTCTCTCGTAGTGGTGTGAGCCCCTACAAGCCTTCAAGTCGTTTCGCTCCAACGCTTGACAAGCGCGCCCGCGATTCCCGCGAGTACCGAGCGAAAGACGTTCCACACAGACCACTTTCATCTTGAGATTCATTCCGTTTGAGATGACGCGGCGAGTGATGCACCCCACTGGCAAACACGAGTCAACGGCTTCAGCGCCGCACGTGTTGAGTGCACAAACACAGACCGTCACAGTGTTTGGAAAGCTCAGCAATTATTGCCCATCGTTTGCGCCTTTTTGAGACTCTTGCTAGACCAGTTGGACGCTAAGAATCGCTCCTCATATAGTTATTTTCTTCGGTAGATTCAGGAAAAACGCACGTCAACATGGACCTGCCACCCGCCTCATCGTACTTCGGCAGCTTTGGCTGTATCGGAAAGTAAGTTCTTAGGTGGCGAGCAGCATGAATACGTCCATGGCGTAAAAAAGATGGTTTGACTATCCGGATGGAAGGGCTAAGTGGAAAATTAGTTTCGCACGCTCTTGAGCGACCATGGGTGGTAGCCCAAAGTGCGGGACGCAGGCAGTGGCGTAATTTGGGGGACCAAGGCAAAGTAAATTTTCAACGTAACTTTACCAAGAAAGCCTAAAAATCTCGTTGGCGGCGCCTGCGGCGGGCATATTTAGGCTAAATACGTGATATTCGGGACTAAAAACCCATTGAGCCCTTGAACTTTCGATGAAATTTATTCAAAAAAGCCCAAAAACACGTTTTGACGGCGCCTGCGGCGGGCTGTATTGGGTATAAACACGCCAAAGTCAGTGTTAAAAACCGCTGCGGGGCAAAAAAAAGGAGACTTCGGGAAACTATCAAAGGGGGGACCAAGGCATATTTTCGGCGCCGGCCAAAGGCCGGCGCCGAAAAATAGGTAAGGGTCCCCCCTTACCATGGCGCCCCTCCCCTGACCGGACCCAAGCTACGCCACTGGACGCAGGCAACGTTTTACTGGCACGTTTCTGACCGGCCGCTGGTTATTAAAGGCTGCCCGATATTTACGTCCCGGGACATTTCCGTCACGTGAAACTAGAAATATTAGTTTTTGGGTGTTTGAACCTTAGCCTAATCGGAACAGTCTAAGCCTAAACAGCGGGACTAAGCTCCAGAGTTTAGGGACTAAGCTCTGCAGCTAGGTGGACTTCTTTGGAGCCAGAGGAACTAAGGAATCGCGGGAAATTTGGTGATTGTTTTTTTTGTTAGCGGATGGCTTTGCCGGAAGTAGCGGGTCTTAAAAATTAGGGGTCGGAAGCCATGCGGCCCGGAGCCAAGGCACGAGAGCGCGTGCAAGTGCCCCAGAGCGGGGTTACGGCCAGAGGTCGGGTGATGGGTCCCGAAAATCGGACGCGCATCTTTATGCAACATCACGTCATTTCAGGGTCCTGCTGCTAGCTATTGGCCTGCTGACGCACTGGTTGCTTCTCTACGCACGTCTTATTGGTGCCCGGTAAATATTTCAGCTTGCTTTTGAATGAAACAAAGTGTGTACGTTAGAGCCAGCATTGATATGCGCTATGCGGTCTTCTTCGACACGCCAGTCGGCGTAACCAGCTCCGCTGCTACCGAAGGCAACGGCAGGGATTACGTGTAAGCATAGAGTTTCCTGTCTAGATGCCTATATGGACCTTTGCTAGGATTCCGAACGCGTACATCACCGCTAGCGTGAGCATAATGCTTCAAGAAGTCGTCCTTGTCTTTGCGGTCGCCTTCTTCGTGCTCATGCTGACGAAGCATTCGTCGGCTAGAGCGGTGAGTTACAAACATTGTTGCTTGACTATTTAAAGAATCCAACAATTGCGTTAGCAGCGAGCGAGTTTTAAAAGAGCGCCAGTTTCAGGACCGGCTCTATTCCCTCGTTATCGCCCTAATGCTTATTCTCTGCGTGGTCGTGGAGATCGTGGCAATTTCTACCGTAGAATACAAAGACGAGAAGCCGGCGCAGGCTGCGCACGTCGTGGCTATCGTAATTTTTTCGCTATTACAGAGAAGTAGAAAGCAACTTATTACAGATAGACTGATTTATTTCAGAACTGACTGACCTATATTTCAGATACTGACTGTCCTCCAGATTCCGCTGGCGCTAGCAGGAGTTTTCATGCCTTACGAGGCCTCGGAGTAGCCGGCAGCAGCATAACGTTATGCCAAACAACGCGGACCAACGTCGCCCTCCCTTACACCTCTAAACCAATTTTTACGCATGAACTGCCATAAGAGCTTTGAAACATTCGAAAGTTCCGCCTTTGACTACGTTCTGAATTGGGAACTTTGTCACTGAATTCGTTCGGAGTCTGTTCTTAAACTATGTCTTGAAATTATAAATCTGTATTAATTAATTTAAAAATAATTAGCATCAAATCCATTAGAACGCCGACGGTGGCGGCACCTTTAAGCATTAGGCAAAAGTTTGAAAACTGTCGTGAAGAGTAAGTGCCTAGCGGACGGGGTATGCTTCAATGTATTTGCAACTTCCGCCAACGCTTCGCGGCCGAACTGACAAACGGTCTTTTGCGTGACTGTTTATAGCCGGCGAAGAGCCTTCGTTTTGGCCACGCGATGGAATAAACTATCGTGTTTTGGCATTCGACTGAGCTCTCCGCTTGGGACAGATCGATTTCCTTCAATCGGCGTTCTGCGATTGCCTTCTGCGATCGACCTAATCTGCTTTTTGCCTAGCTTGACCAGGACGGATATTACTCTGTTTTAGCCTGTTCCCAAGCAGTCGGCCATCTTGCTACAAATTTATGTCGCGAGGTTTCCTTCGGTTTTTGGCGGTCCTTCTGGCGTGTGCTGTGGGATCGATCAGTGCCCAACGTTACCGTCTATGCGGCAAGGAGCTCGACGAGTGGATCACGGCGTGCGGTGCGGACGCAAGTTCAGGTAAGATTAACCAATCGTGGACATTTTCTGGGGGGGGGGGCTGTGCAGGCGAACCGTACGGCTGGGCCGCACGGAACCATACGAATCACATAGAAGGGCTTCCTTGAGTCGTTCCTTACCGCTAGCGTCTATGTCCGGTGCTGAACCTCAGTCCATTCAAGGCTGAGGTATGAGATTGTCTTATTGAGATAAAACATTTGGGCCCTTCCGACGCATTTCTCTGATCCGTTCAATCGGGAACGCTTTACAAGTGACCTTGGACTTCTCCTGCCATAAAAGAGTAGCGTAGTGCTCTTTCGTTCATTTTGTAGCGTGCACGTCAACGTACTTGACGGCCCAATCGTTTTAGAATTGCTTACCGTCGCGAGAACCATACTCATCGGGGAGTGCTGCCATCTGGCCTGCGACAAGACTCGCTTTGACGAGGTCTGCGAGAAGCTCGGCGACGACGAGGAAGTCGCTACGCCGTTACCCGGGCTGAAGCCGATCAACTGGCAACCACATGCGACGGCCGCCGCTGCCAAAGCGACCAGCTTCGGGTAAGACTTAGAGCGATACATGCCGACGATTATTGGGCCAGGCTTGAAGGGTTTTTACTGAAATTTCACCACCACCGGCAGTCGCCTTGTACTTCGTTCCTAGCGTTCGTTTACCCGAAGGAAACGACGCGTTAGCATGTCCCAGGCTACAAGGACCTCAAGGCGACAACTAGCTAGCGCACGAGGAGCAATGTCATTTTCGAAAAAGGCTTTGTCCTTATAAAGCAAAAAAAGTTAGCATTTCCTTCGAGGATAATGATGCTCCATACGGACAGCAATCGATGCGTTGCGCCGTTTATTTACGCTGAAACGCGGGTCGTTACTCAAGACGGGGTCCTTTCGTCATAAGCGCTAATGCGAACGGTCCACAAAACTGTGGAATAGAGCCGCCCGACCAAGCCTCCACACTAGCCACGTTCTTCCAATTTTCTGGGGCACATTTTGAAGGTTTCACGGTATTTTGACCGCCAGGCTCCCACCTTTCATGTTAGTTTTTTGTAACGGCATTTGGCCGGCGTATGCCCGCCCCCGCCCTCCACATTCTACCCACGAGATCTTTCGATGTGATGCACTGACTGGCTCTTTTTAGTTGGGCGCCGTTGGTTCAGTTCACGATTGGGATGATAACCTGCCTGCTCACACGATGAAGCTTAGAGCCTTGCGTGCTTCACAGACCTTGCCAGTTCCGTCTGATATGAAAAATAAAACTTTATTTACGGCCAAATATACAAGGTTATCGCTCCGGATACAATGCTTAGCGAGCCTTTGACTTCTGTCCCTGTTGGCGGGCCTTGGCCTCCGTCGATTCGACGCCGAACTGAGCGCTGTACTCTGTCGCTTGCTTGCTCTCCTTCTTGCCAGTGAACTTCTCCTCTTTGCCCACTTTCATGCCGCCGAACTTCTCCTCAAGTCGCTCCTCCTGGCGGCCCTGCTCGCAAGTGACTTCCGCCTCGCGCACGACATGGATGTCCTGCTTGATGTCCTTGACGACGGCGCCCGAAGTGACGGCGGCCTGGCGAATGTCGGCGACCTCGTGGGTGTTGTAGGGTACCTCGGCGACGGTGACCGACGCAGCTTCGCGCTGAAGGTGCACGCCAGCTTCGAGCATCTTTTGAGCTAAACACAGAGGCTTAATTCAATGTTTACATACGAAAGTAGTGAAACTATTGTTAAAGTGTATTTCGTTCAAGGTTATAGGCTAGGTAAGTATCTCCGAAATTGCTAGCTGAAAGTTCGACCAATAATCGGGGCCGATCCGAAACCCCACTACAAAGCTTTAGAGCCCTAAGCAAAGCCGAGGAGCTGACAAATAGATAAAGGATGTCCCTTTGTAGGTTTGCGCGGATCCGGTATTGACGTCCCGTGTGCCTAATTTTGTTCTTCGGGAAAGTCTCACTTAAAATTATGCGGCACCGGCCCGCCATACATTCCTTGGTTAAACTTTACGCAAAAAATAATAATTTTCAGTGCAAACTTTCGATGTATTCAAGCATTATTTAATTTTTCTATTATTTTTAAAATGATTTTTAAACTGCGTTTTGATTTCTAAACTATCGAAAAATCCGCCAGTAAAGTGCAATATTTTGCTAGTTTGGCTGCCGAGCTTTCGCCACTTACCTGCCAGCGCGAGCTTCTCCTGTCCCTCGATCTGCTTGTTCAGCGCGTTCTCGGCGATTCGGTTCGCCTCCGCAGCCATCTCCGACGCTGCTCTCTGAGCTTCTTCGGCCCTCTGCTTCTCCTGCTGGGCATAGTCCAGCAGGTTCAGTCCCTCCTGTCGCAGCTCGTGGGCCCTCTTCTGGGCCTCTTCCACGCTGCCTTCGAAGTGTTCGTCGCGGACCTCCTTGGAGTAGAACTGGTAGGCCGTGCCATTGTCTTGGCATTCGAACGTAGCCATTGTTTTACGAAGTTAATGCACTAAAATGCGCTTGGTAAGCTTTGCAAAACCAGGCGAAAAATGCGGAACGTGCACAAAGTGAAGAGGAAGGAGACTATGGTTTTGTAAATTTTGCAGCCCTAATTCTGATGTCTCTAGCTATGCATACTGCGTCTAAAGAGACGTTGATAACATAATAAATTTTTCTTCGATATTTAAAGCGGACTGTACTATGAGGCAACCTCACTATAGCGGCACCTTCACTCTGCGATAATCAGGTCGACGAATGCTACACTCCAAAGAGGGTAAATCAAAAGACAAACCCTAGCAAGACAAACCCGCACCATCATTTAAACGCCTTAGAGAAGGACATGTAACAAAATGATGCGAAGCGCAGAGGGTTCTTGGACGAGAACGAGACGCCTAGCATCCGTTCAAGACGCTCTATCGGGGATATGCTTCAGGATCACATGAAAGCCCTGCCAATGTACGGAAAAATTAGGTCAAGCCTACGACCGAAGGAACGCGTCGAGCGGAAAATCGTTCAAACTTGTTGTCATGTTATGAGCCATCCGCGCGCCCTTTTATGGTGATCGACGGTTGTTTACTTCACGCATTCGTCCTTCACGGGTGTTTGTTGACTTCATGTTTACGTCTGGTTAATTACTGCATTCGAGAAAACGGTACTCCGGACGGACCCGCGAACGACGCACTTTGTTCATGCGATATCAGTGCGACGAGTAAGGATGAAAATACGTGGGTACAAGTCCGCTCGTCAGACAAATGCCCAGGATGCAAAACACAAAACAAAGGCCGCACCCAACCTGCGACCGTCTTTACGTACCGTTTTTGTTGAAACGCTAGATGGTATTTACCACAATAAAAAGCGGTCATTGAAAAAAACCGCGAAGAACCGTAAAATTCTCAAAAGGGGTCATAAATGGTAAAAAAGCACGGCCTTTTAAAGCCAAAACCGAAGGTTCACCTTGTGTTGGCGAACTGTACGTAAGTCTCCTGTTTTTTTTTGTGGCCGATATGTATTGTAAAAGCTGTTTCGAGGTTGTTCGTATGTTATACTGGGAAATGTCTCGGAGAAACCGAACAAATGAATTTACAAGTTGCACAATAACTTGAGCTTTTGATGTGTTTCAACTTTTTTAACTAGTAATCGCCCGGTTTTTATCAGTCATCGGAAAAAGGCCACTTAAAAACTTTTCTCTGTTTTTTGGGTCAAAAACGCGGTAAAAAGGGCCTTTCCTTCTCTAGCACAGCGCCCACATAACGCCCGTAAGCCCATGCATTAGGTCTCAAACAATGATGAGAAGGTGATTTATCCAATCCGTTTCATCCAAATACGAAAGTTTATCCGAGCGTTTAATCATTAACACCGGTTTAATTACACGCCTAACCTTCAACGGAATTGGGAAAGCGAAGAAATCTCACTGGCAAATGGAATGGGAACGGAAATTTTCCACAGAGCATTTCAGCACTAGAAGTTGAGCATTCTCTTCGTGAGTTTCTTAAGTCGGCCATAGCCCATGCTGTCTTGCGTGTCGATCTCGACAAGCTCTCGGATGTCTTCCTTGGTGAGGAACTCCAGGACGCGATCCTACAGAGGGCGGGTGTCCAGAGTTTGTTACGGACCTCAAGGTCATCCGTTACGTACCCCATCAACGCATCCGATCCACGCCCATTTTCTCTTCGTTCAAGCGTGCCTTAAAGCAGTTTGATCTCCCATGTATATTTGACTTCGACTATAACTGCTGATTCCCGTGCTGTTTACTTCGCCACCTATCGTCACGTCGCAAGACGTAAATAAATGAAATGAAATGAAGGTCGGCATCATCGATGTTCACGGCCAGCAGGAACTTCTCGACTGTAGAAACGCTGCTGGCAGCGAGAAGGACCTCGACGCATTTGTCGAAAAGCGGCTTCACTTCGTAGTAGGCGGCCAGGACCGTCAACCCGACGATGTAACACTCTGAATGGACAGGTTTCGAGACCCTAAGCCAGAAGAGATATTCTGTAGAACTCTTCGGGTTTGGAGGGGGACAATAGGTGCGATTGCATCATGTGCTTCGGAAATGGACTGCTATACGATAAAACTGCGACATGGAATGCAACTAAAAAGGAGTCTTGCCGACGACCTCCGATGAGCGTTATCGGACTCAGGGCTAGGCGCCCTTAAGCTCGGAACTGACTCCAGTCCGATTCTGACATTTAAAACTGATTGCGATTCGAGTAAAATGGCCACAACTACAACTGATGCTGATCACTTTTTAGAAGTGCCGGCAACTTGGGCGTTTTTTGGGGGGGCTCGAGGGGGTGGCAGGTACTGTGTCAAAGCTGGATACACACCAAAAGGCGCTTCAGAGTTACAAGCCTACGTTTCGACGAGTGACGGTAAAGACCACCGCGGTGCCGGGGTCGGATCCCTTATGAGCCCTGTTTTATTTTATTTCATGAGGTTTTTTTGTTCGAATTTTATGACGTTTTTCATCCTAGCCGCACCTGCCGTACCTTCAGAGCTATCGATGAGCGGGTAGAGACAACCGAGGAACTCCTCGAAGTCGTCCGCCGTAACGTGCTCCCTCGTGACATCGACTTCCCGGGCGTTCTCTTCGAGAAAACCTCCGTTCAACATCCGCGCGAATGTAGGAGAAGCAGCGCTTAGAACCTGAAAGTATTTCCTCTTTCGTGGATTTATGCAAACCTTCTATACCGTTTTGTGAGCGTAGAATTTCTCGTTGCCGAACTTGAGCACAACGTGGCACTTGTCCGCGGGTGGCACTTGTTCCGCGGATTTGAACTTGCTACTGAATTAGTGAAACTCAACTCTAATACTGAAGATCGGCAACCGGCACCCGTACCGTACTGACCCCCTCCGACAACATTCTGACCGTACTGTCCCCACCCGTGCCGTATTCCGTACTGTACAGTATGATAAAGTACGGCCGTAGGGATCATAATACGGCATGGTATGGTATTAGCACATGCCGTACTAGTGTCAAATATTGAGAAAATCCTTGCCTACCCGTACTGATCCCGGACCGATCGTGCTGCACGGTACAAAAAAGCTGAACGAACGCAGCTCCGTCCAGCCCATGCGACGGCACCGGCCTATAACGCGAACCAAACGATAGAAGAAAGCGTTGATTTAACGATGAAAGCCAATGATAACCTGCGAATGGTTCATTGCCAAAACCTTTAGGCGTCGCTGCGGATTCGAATGCATAAGTGCGTAAGAAAAACTGAAGTAGCCGGCAATAGGTGATAGCCATTTACGATGGGTTTGCGCCCGTATTACGCGTGGGATCCGAAAATTCCTTATTTTTGCCTGGAATCCTATTGCCTTGGAAAAAATGAGGCATAAACGCCCTCTCAAGTCTACCAAGGGAAATACGAACGAAAAGAGGAGCCGTTTTAAGTAGGCTCATGCCATTAAACTTCTCAGTCTCATCCAGCCCCACGCAATCGCAGTGAGACGGGACTTTTACATAACAAATCCAGATTTATGCGGGAAACGTGGAATAGAAATAAATTGCAAACAAGGCAACACAAACTGCAAATGCACTCAAGGATTGACCTTGAAGATGATCTGCCTGCCGCTGTTGTGTGCAGCCCAGTGGCGACCGCTGGCACTTCCGAAGCTCTGTGGGCCCCGCTTATATGCGTGCAGAGCAGCGGTGTCCTGAAGCGGCGTCCGTTGCCAGACTGCGATGTCCAGCGTGAGCTCATGCCGGCAGTCAGTGACTTCTGCTCTCTAAAAAGCCACATAGTCTGACGTAAGAGGAAACGACTCTGTGCAAAATAAAACGAAATTAACGTCGACTCTCTTACCTCGATCCACCGCCGCAGGAAGTCCTTGTTCAGCGACTGTCTAATTAAGTGCAGGGATCTGTCTCGCGTAGCGTACTGCTCATCGCATACGCCAAAGCAGTACTCCAGTAGGGCGTCCTCGACGGCAGCGGTGTCGCTTGTGCCGAGTGCCATAAAGTCGCCGAGCGGATCCGTGACCAGAGACACCCCGATCTTGAAGCAGCTGCGAATGAGACAGATCTGCAGGTGCGAATGAGGCAGTTCTACGCTCGCCGGGCTGATTGTCGTCGTTTTCAGCTCGGCGAACGATCGCAGCGCTCGGAGGACACTGTCGTGCGGAACATCGTCGGGAAGAATACGATTTCCGAAGCCGAAATTCTTGAGGAAGATGGTCGGAGCGCTAAGTGCTAGCGCGTCGAAGAAGTCTACGCCCAGAGCCGCCATTCCGTAGAGCTCGAGGCTCTCCACACGCGAAGACCGGCAGGCGTTGAGGAGAAGCGTCGTCGCAGCAGGCTCATCGTTCACGCCGGTAGAAAGACGCGTCAACTTCTTTGTGCCGACTACGCCCATGAGCAGCACGAAGTGACGCTGGGCACCGCTGCGCGACATCTTGGCGCACGACAAAAGTCGCAGGCAGACCATCGTCAGCTTCTTCACGATGATCGCGTTAAAGCGCTTGCTAACTGTCTGCAACGTGTCGAGCTCTTTACGACGAAGGAACAGTGTTGTAGTGATTTTTACATGTTGTTTACTCTTTTTTCTCTCCTAAAAAGGTGAGAAAAGATGTTATGATGCTAACGAGGTGTTTCTTTTTCTACTTTAAACTAAAAATAAATGATAGGCAAGGTCTTTCACGGTCTAAGTAGTTGTGCCGACAGTTCTCACTCACCCGTCGCTGGATGCCAAGAAGGTCGTTCATCTGACGCTTACAATCGGCGATGACTGCAACCGCACAGCCTCGAGCGGCGACGTCTCCGCACGGTAGATCCATCAGCGCGAGTGTCGCAGCGTTTAGTGAAGCTGCCATAGTACGGAGTACTTCTTCGGGAACGAGGACGTTGGCAGATCGCTTAGCTGGCACTGCGATCTCTGAGGAGTCCGCCTTGCGCTTGCTGCCACTCTTGTTCATTGTAAAGTTGATTTGGAAGAGATGAGTAATAAAAGTTGAAGAAGTTGAGTGAAACGTAATGAATCGAGCGGGAATTTATGCGGCTCGAACACAGCTGTTCTGCTGCAGGTCATGAGTCGAAGGGCGGCGGTAAGAGTTTTTCCCAGAGCAGTCCCTTTTCAACGACCGAAATCTTTTATTGAAAATCGATGAAGAAACACGGGCCAGAAGACAGTCGTGAACTTCGCATAAAAGATCAAAACCCAAATCAAAGAGCGACTAAAGTCATGCTGCTGACGGTTGATGAACACCGCTTAGTGTCATCTTTAGATTTATTAGGTAAGGGATTTATCCGAGTAAAACATGTACACATGATCTTCTCGGTGGTTACAGATTGAGCATCGATTCACAATGCGGGCTTGGTTTTAACGCGCTTTTCCCTCGAACTCCTGGCTCTTGAACTCCTCGCGATGGCGCTCCTCTTGCTTGAATTCTCCTCCTTTCTGTTCTTGCTGCTGCTGGTGACCTTCGAACTTTTGGCCCTGTTGGACCTGGCCCGCTTGGAATCCCTTGACCTCGGCCTCTCGCGAGACGAACACGTTCTGCTGTGTGTCCTGGATCACCTGTCCGGTGGTCATCGTCTGCTGGCGGACCTCCGTCGTCTGGTGGAGGTTGTAGGGCACCTCAGTGACCGTCATCGACGACACCTCCTGCTGCATCTTCTGGCCAGCCTCCATCATCTTCTGGGCTAAAAGGGAGCGACATAGATGAGGGAAATTTGGCTGGAATACGGGCCCTAAATAGGCGCAAGGTTTACTCGACCTTGTACTCGTCAAGCGCCTGCCGTGCCCTCCAACATTCCGCGCGGGAAACCCAAAGTTTTAAGCAAGATTTTCATTTGCGTCCGCTAAAAATTGGGCTCAGCCGGTGATCGAAACCGGGGCCTCTCGCACCCAAAGCGAGAATCATACCACTAGACCACTGAGCCGACGTCTTCCGTGCGCGAGGCGCGCAGAAGAAACGCGACTTGCGCACTGACCTTGCGCATCGTTGATAATGCGCATCGGGTCAACTAGGCTGACTGGGGTGCACAGACGACGTTCGTCTCATAATTTTTGGACCAGGACAATTCGCATTGCGGTCTGACAAGCCAGACTGTAGACCAGAAATAAAGGTCGGCAAACGTACAGGTGGTACGGCCGTGCCATTCCGTACTGTCGTACTATCGGTACGGTACGGGTGGGACAAACCTGTATGGAGAACGGTACAGCTGCAGTTTTCTTGATATTTAGCACTAGTGCGGCCCGTACTAATTCCGCGCCGTACCATATTACGGCCCGTAATGCCGCACCATACCGTGATGTATGTGTGTGTCAGAACAGTACGGCTTACGATACGGATGGGTCGGCCGCACCGAGTACGGTACGTCTCGAGTTTTCCGGTATCTAGCGCTAGTACGGCCCGTACTAGTATCGAACAGTAAGACGGCCGGTACTGCCGTACCGTTACGTACTGTACGGCATGGAGCACGGTGCCGGTGAGGTCAATCTGGTACGGAGTTCGGTACGGCGTCGGTGAGTACGGTACGGAGTACGGCACGGGTGACTTTACTTTCACACCTGCGTGGCAATTGGAGGGGATTTTAGCTCCTGATCGCACACTAGTAAGCCCCGAACAGATCGGCTCCCCCTCCAAGGGTGTCTCGGAATGATCTTAACTCTGTGTTTTTTTTCCTAAAGGTAACATTGTAATTGGAAGTCGGAAGGGGAAAACGGTCGGCATTCGAACTCGGATAAGTTTTGCAAGTTACGAGACCTATTTTCCCTGTACTCGGAGTCCTGAGAAACCCCAGCAACGGGCGATACTAGCGTACTTACGAATACCGTGATAACTATAGTCTGAGCCAAGTAAAGCGTCATTAGCCGTGCTTACCCGCCATCGCCAGCTTCTCCTGGCCCTCGATCTGCTGCATCAGGGCCTCCTCCGTGATTCTGTTGGCCTGCTCGGCCATCGCCGCAGCTGCGGCCTGAGCCTTTTGGGCCTTCTTCATCTGCTCCTCCGTCTGCTCAAGGATCTTCTCGCCTTCCTGGCGGAGCTCCTTCGCCCGACGCTCGGCCTCCTCGACGGTTGCGCACTCGCCTTCATTGCGCACTTCGATGGTGGCGGAGGTCTGCAGGGTCTGGTCGTTGGCGTGTTGCGCTGCGTGCATCGACATGTTTGTGAAGTGACAGTTGATTTACTCTGGGTGAGTGACTAAATGGATCTTGTTGACGTCTGCCAAATTCTACGAAGTTTTACAAACCATGCCATGTGTTCTTGTTTTCACGGTTAAGAAGGCCGAATGGCTACAGAAGGTTTGAAGGCCGCCGTCAGCCACGCGTTTACGTTTTGTAGAGCATTCTATTGTATGGAATGAAAAATATAGCTAAATTTACTTGAAAGGATCTCATAGTTCTGCAGCATATGAAGGAGGTTTCGTTCTCGAAACGAGAGTGTAGACCGAATTTAGGATTTCACGACGGAGGTCGGGGACAGGAGGGTGGACCCCTAAAATGTGTCAAAAAGGGGTAAAAATGGCCTCAAATATAAAAAAATAACGTTAAAAATAGCATATTTAGGCTAGATTAACTAATGAAAAAAAACAAGAGAAACTAGGAGCGGACTGTGAAAACCTGTAAGGAAGAGGCCATCGCAGCAAGACCGTTTTCGATGATGTCAATACCGCCGACATTTTCGCACTATTTATACCCCCAGCACCGACCTGTTTTCATCATCACAGGTTGTTGTTGTTTTGACTGATAATTTTCCTTTCTCGTCGTCACCGGTCGTCTGATCGCCGCCGGCGCCCGGTGCACGCGAACCTCCGACGACGCCCACTGCGGAAAGCGGTCAAGGTCCACATTACTTGTTTTTCATTTAAAAATGGGTTCTCGAAACGAGAACGAATGAATTAGCGCAGGGCTAAGACGGCGCAATTTGTGCCCTAACAAATGTTTAAATTTCACGAGCTATGGGATAAGGAATGCTGAAACGTCAACTGAACAAACGTCAACTCGACAAAACGGCCTCAACTCGATAAAATTCGCTTAATTCGCTAAGGACTAGCCTACGCCGGCTCAGGGCCAGCCTACCCCCGGCTTAGGACCAGCCTACTCCGGCTTAGGACTAGCCGACCCATACGCGGTGAGCTATTTTTAAGAACAGAGTGATGGCAATAAAGTAAAGTCAGTAATTTTATTCCTTGTACGGGCATACATGAAGAATTTCGTGCTCTGCTCGATTTCAACGAGCTTATCGTGCGTTCTTAGTCGACGCCTGCGTCCGTCGGAGAAACGCAGTAGGCGCTACACGAAGAAGAAAACTCTAGAAAATTACTTGGTAAACACACATAATGTGGCTCTTCTTGGTCATACCCCCCCCCCCGGCTCTGAGCCGTGATAAATGCTTTCGGCGTGCTAAAGTGTATACCTCGCACTAGATCCTCGAGGTCCGTTGCCGTGATGCATCGCTTTTGGTGGGGGTCGATGATCAAAGCGACGTCCTTGACGAACGACGTCGTGTTTACGCTCTCGTCCGCTAAAACATGTCTGTTTGTGAACGCCGACATTTAGCTCGCAGGATCGTCGGCGCATTTAGTTTTTTTTCAGAACAGGAGAAGACCCATAGTTTGACGACATTCCACGGCGATCGGAGCGGCCCGAAATCGCCCGGTACCTTTGGGGATATTATACCATGAACACCGTTCACAATTGAACGTAAAATTCAACAACGTGTCAAATCGGTATCCTTCGAAATTGCTTTAGCATCGGTTGAAGGCGGGCTATAGTCGCCGCGCATTTTCGGAAACTGCCCGATATTCAAACCCTGTCGAGCTTTTTATAAAGTACGAATGGAAGCCAAAGTGCTAATTAAAGATAGGCACCCGTACCGTACCGTATACGGCCACCATCGTACCGTACTGGCCTAGATACGGTACGACAGTTTGTTACGGGGTCGGTACGGAACGGGGTCATATTGCAATCGGCTGTACGGTACGGCTTCCCGGTACGTAATNATTGCGAAGCGAAGTGAAAGTGCAAAGTGAACAACCTGCGAAATGATAAATACAAGTGAAATCAAAGGACACTGTAAAATGGCAAACATACAAGCGAACGAATAGATGAGATCAGGCAACAATGTAATAGCGGCTGCTCACCTGGCGCAGGAAGAACAACGTGATGAGGGCCCCGAAGATATTCGAGACGCAGGTGACGATGCCGAGCAGGAAGAAGGACGCAGTCTGCTCCTCGAGATAGTTCTGCATGCGCTCGTGGCAGCCCTAAACACATCGTTGTGCTTAATTAATCGTGACGATTTGCGAACTGTACGCTCAGCACAGTGTCGAACAGCTAGGCGGGTTGATCCCCAGCAGAGCGGAAAACTGAGGTACCCCAAAGCAGACTTCGGCCAGGTTCGTGTGGGTCCGAGCATTCGGATAAGGATTGGCAACCGGTGGCCGGTAGGTAGTCCCCGTACCGTACTTACCGCTCTGTGCCGTACTCCGTACCGTACTGACCACCCCCACGTGCACCGTCTTCCGTACCGTACAATACTCCGAATCGTATGCCCCAACCGTACCGAACTCCGTACTAGACTGAACACGTCGTACCGTACTTCGTAGCGTACAGTACGGAGCACGCTACAATACGGCCCTACTATCTGTACGGATGCCGAGCTGTTCATTCGGACTCCGGGCCGGTCCCGTCACGTCGCCAGGCCTTTATGGAAGAAGGGTCACCATTAAGATCAACCGTGGGCAAGAATACCGCCCCAATTTGTGCAGCCCTACCCTCCCGGAGAGGGCGCATAAATTGGGAAAACTTCGGCAGGATTTTTCACCTTTTTGATTAAAAAAATGCCCAGACCGCGGCCTGCGACAGTCTATTTTTGCGACTATTTGCCGGCCCTTAAAGCCAAGGCGCGCATTTAGCCGAGCCTCGCTTGGAAGGCCGATTACCAATGCTCAATTATGGCCTTACGGCACATTGGGCGAAGGAGGAGGTACGCCGGTTTCCATCCGTAGTGCCTAATTGCGACTTACCTGCATGTGGACGGAGTCGTTGAACGCCCTCGTGTAGTAGCCGTACGTGGTGCACATCGGGTCCACCGGCACGAGCGACCATGCACGTCCGTTCTGCGACTGCCGACAACAGGAGCGTGGGACGAAGGAACGCGTGCCTCGCTCGGTGTTCGTGATGTACCAGAACGAGTTCAGGTAGTCCTTGGGGCCCTCGCCGCCGCAGCATTGTTGCTAAATTTGCGCAGTCTGAAGAAACATTACAATTCGTAATTCTTCTTTTATACGTTAACTTTGGATATTTTACGACATAATTAATTTAAAATTAGTCAATGAAAATGCTATTTTAGCAGAAGTGGTAAATGCTTGTTCTTTGTTCAAATTTTAGCATAATTGCCAGAACTTCTTTGGGACATTTTACGACATAAATATGTTTAAAAATTAGTGTCGTTCAAGCTTAGAATAATATCAGTATTTTGCATCTGTGAAAGTTTAGCATAACCTTAGATTTCATACTTTTTAAATTCGATTTTAAACGAAGTTTGTAAAAATAAGTAACGTACGTAAAACTGGACGGTGTCCAGTAGCGGCGTGACCCACTTGTCCCGAGAATATCGATTGTGGGTCATATTCTTGAGGTACGGTAGCATTTGGTTTCCGTGGAACTGAAAGATGTCGTTGTCAGGCTCACGATTCCGCTGTAGGGTCGACTTACCCTTTCGCGGAAGGACATCGACAGCAAGCAGATCGCGAGACCGCTGAGGAAAAGCAGGACCGCCGCCGCGGTGAACTAAAGGTTAGGAGCATGAAACGACGTACGTACGGGGCCTTACGGCAGATACAAAAGCTCAGAGCCCGAGTGGGCTAGTGGGTCTACATTACTCCCTGTTTCTAAGCTCTTAGGGTCTGGCCTAGGCAAGAGTCTGAACCCTCCCCCCCCCCCCCCGATTTGAATCTGCATTTAGGCCTGTGCAAAAAACGTACTGGGCAATCAAGCATAGTGGCCTAAATGCAAACCGAGCCGAGCAGGATCTGATGGTCCGACACGAGGGTACGATCTCCTCAATAGACTTGATCACAAGTCTAAGCACGCGGTACGATCCGTCTATCATAACGGGCCTGGGCGTATGTTCGGGCCGTTTACTATGCCAGAACCTGGGCCTAAGTTCAAGTCTCGTGGTCAGCCAAAGATTACGGGCTCGAGGTCTAAGCATACAGCTAGCTCTATGCATACGTGTGGGCACAACCAGCCCAACATTTAAGCCTGAGACTAAGCTTACCCTAAGCCCCTATGCAGTAGCGATATAGACTTAAGCCTAAATCAGGCAGGCTATTTGAGCGATCTATCTTAGCCGGCTTGGACTTAAGACTACGCCGGGCTCTATGCCGGAATGCAAGGAGCCTAGGTTTGGACAATGTCTAAGCCTACGACTGGCCTTAACATAAGCCTGGGCGTCATATTACTCGCCTAAGTTAAACGTAAATCAGTGGTATAGGCCTAAGACACATCTCTACTCACTTTCTAAGTGCTTACCGCTGAGAGGAAGCATCGCTCCGCCTTCACGGCGCCGACGCATCCGACGATACCCGCCAGAACTGCCAAGGCTCCTGCCGTCAAGCAGGTATAGGTGGAGAACCGCAGCAGAGGGTCGTCTTCGGAGAAGTCGACGATGTCGAGGACGTACGTCCGCGCCGGATCCAACAGCATCCACAGGCCGTAGGCGATCAAGACGAAGCCGTTTATCTGAAAGTGACTTCGGCATCAGCGACATCAAAGCAATGGTGCGCTGGATTCAGGCTCAGGCTTCAGGCTTTCCTAGTTTGCTTCAGAACTCGGAGTTCGGAGAAGTAATAAAAAATCTGAATTTCTTGTTTGTTGTAAGCCAACTTTTGGAGGGTGTTGTCTAGCTATCAATGCCTTCTCGCCGGCTACGTATCGAAAGGGTTTTGTTTGTACGGTTCCATATCTAGAAACACGGCAAGGCCGCCATAGATGACGGCCTTGCCGTGCCGTTTTCCGTGTTTCATGCCACGTCGCACGGCATGTGAAGGTGGGTCAGCACGGCACGGCCTCATAAAATGCTTGTTACTTGTTATATAACCGGGCCGTGCCGCCGTATCGTGCCGCTTTCCGTGTTCACGGCGCCGAGGGGGAGGGGGGGGGGGGGGGGCAGCACGCCACGGGCGTGGCCCGCGCCATTATTAGTTCGGATTCGATTTTTATTCGGACGGGTTCGAGCTCTACATGATACATGGGTCTGATACCCAATCCTGCTAAGATCTTCTATCTACGTTTCCCTGGCCTGCTTAGAGACGGCGTATATGGTTTGTCGCGCAAATGCGTTGTGCCTCACAAAACTGCTGCTTAAGCAAGTGAGGCTTCGCATAGTGGAGTTCGGCTGCTGCCATCGTAGCACTTACCCAGAACAGGACGACGAAGATAAGGAGCAGTGAGCGAAGGCAGGAACCGCCGCCGTACGACGTCATCGTGGTCGAAAGGCTGAAGCTTCAGAATCACATGTTAATTGGAGTGTATTACGATATACGTCGGTTTGAAACCGAAGAGGGTTCAGCGCTATAGACCGAGAGGACATTTTATTTACATAAAGAAGCAAGTGGCTAACCAACGAAGCTGAATGTTGTCGCCATCCTAAAGATGTTCTATTACTCCTTAATCGTTTCTTAGTCCTCAAGCCTAAGCCTAAGAGAAGATAAGTTTATTTGGCAAATATGTTCCACCGTTTACAATAAGCTTAAGACTAAAGCAGATACATCCTACGACTACAAACTACAAAGCAACAGATTTATTCCGGCTCGTCGCCCTCGTGAACGAATTGGATTATGCCGGTGTGCACCGCGAAGAGGACGGAGAGCGTGACGGCGCCCACAGCGAAGAGGATCGTGTCCCGCAACGGAACGTTCTTGGAGTTCTCGCGCTCGGTGCGCTTTGCCTCTCGACGCAGCTTCCCGTCCTCGAGCAGCTTCTGCGCGTTGGCCTTCCGCTTGGACCAGGCCTAAAGAAAGGACATTAAGCTTAAACTCAGCTCAGCGTTACGCCCGTATCACCTGCGGGACGCCATGTTTTCTAGAAGGCGGCCGTACCGAACTCCCTTCCGTAAAGAAGGGCACGGAAAAGGGAACGACAAAAAAACGGCCGTTTTCCGTGCCGTTCTCCATTAAAACGGCACGGAACGGCGTCATTTCCGAGCCGTACCGTACTACGATCCAAAGTAAGTTTCCATCGTTTTCGGCCTAGTTTTACTAAGATTTCGACTGTATCACCTGCGGCACTCCATGTTTTCGGCACCGGGGGAGGCGACCGTACTGAGCTCTGTTCCGTAGAGTACGGGACGGCAAACGGAACGACAAAAAACGGCCGTTTTCATTGCTGTTCTCCACGGAACGGCGTCATTTCCGAGCCGTACCGCACTCCGTTCCGTGCTGCTACGCAACGGGATACGGCCCATTTTATCTCCCGGCGGTTCCGTGAAACACGGAAAACGGCACGGAACGGAGTACGGTTCGGTACGGTCAGCCAAGTCTACAATGACTGTCGCACTTACCTTCTTCTCCGCCGCCTGCTCGCGAACGCTCTCGTCGGAGAGCGGCAGGTAGATGCTGATGATGGACTCCACGAAGCGGACCAGGTTCGGAATGGACGACAGGTGCAGCTGGAGGCGGTCGTTGGGCAACGGCGTCTTCAGAAGCGGCGCGAGGTAGCCGAAGACGAGCGCGTCCAG
>JNEY01000978.1:10176-41002 GCA_020875895.1 Aphelenchus avenae
GGCGACGGACCATGAAGACCAAAGCAGTACCGCGGGACGCAGAGAAGATCGCCGACCGCATCATACGCGCATGCCAGGGGAGAGGCTAACGAGAACTTAAATGTCTCCCCACATCAGGTGACGAACGTCGTGAAGTTACTGTTGATGCCTCACAAAAACCTTGAGGAAAATCGTCAGCAAGCACCCGCGCCACCATTCGCACCATTAGAGACGAGCGACCGATGCCTGAGAAGCCACTTACCACCTGAAGACTAGCCGAGAAGCCGCCGTACCCGCATGCGAAGCACCTGCCACTCGAAGGCGAAGATCCGCTCAGAACAACACGGGCAAGCACAAGAAGACAGCAAAGAACAACAACAGCTATCCTACTTGCTTAATCGTACCTAGTACTGTATTTGCTCGCAGGAGCTCGCTTATGTTGAGAGGGAGGTATGTGGTAGGATAGCTTAACAGCAACCCTTGCGTAGGCAGATCCACCTCGATTGCTTTGCGTCAGCCTCTGCGTAGGCAGCTACCTTGACTCCACTCCGTTACACTTTGGTCTCACCCGGCGGTTCCTCGGAGCCACCCGGAGGAGAGCCAATTGGCGAGTTTCAATAAACGCTTCCCGGTCGTGTGTGTTTAGCGGGCTGTAATGCCCTCTGGGGCTAAGGTCTAGTGGAGGACTCAGGGTCGCTACCGCCATATTCCATCATCGTAGCTACGTACCATCTACCCGGGTAATTGCCATCCCATTCCTACCACCTACCCGCTACTCCCCCACTATCCCCATTTCGTCTACCACCACAATCGACAAAGGCAGTATTTTCTCATAGCCGCGTATTGCATGCAACACCGCACACAAAGATACTCGTTACTCCTATAATCCCCTGATACACGTATTCCTACAGTTTCACGATTAGTCGGAAACCGAATGGATCTTTATTGCATAATGGTATGCAGTCGACGAGACGCTCAGTGCATGCAGTTTTAGGGGAAAGAAAAGTAGATGATGGGAATGTGACCTCTCAGAGATACATCGTATTGGCCACTGTGTTCACGTCCCGTGTCGATAAACTCAAACGTGACAGTGTTGCTGCCATAGCCGCGTGTGACCTCGCGCATTCCGTTCTCGGCAAACATCGACTTCGGGCCAATGCTCAATGCTCTGACTTTGTACTTGGTGCCCGGCTCAATCTGAGCAAGATAATTAGAGCAATATCAACATGCCGCAAGTGCTTACCGGAACAGGTTGGTCAAATAACACTTTGTAGGTGTCTTTGCTGGCGACTGTAGTGACCCTTGCGTGCGTAGTCTCAAGCGTCACGCCAGAGTTGGCATTGAGAAGCTCGAGGTCGACCTCAAAGAGACGTTGAAAAATTGGGAATGGAACAAACCTCGTAGACGTTCGACTCATCCTTGCGTCCAAAGAAGGCTACGCCGTGAAAACGGACGCGAGTGCTCACCTTGAAGTCAAAGAACCATTGTCCGTAATCTCGAGTGTTCGCCCAGCTCCCACTAGAATATATTTTAAGCACCCCTTCAATTTCTGTTTCCTATACCCATTGCAGTTCACGATAGACGAGTCATCGAACCGATTACAAGACAACAGTGCACAGCGAGCGGCCGAGGAGAAAGTCGCCAAGTCGTGACTCGTGCGCAGTCCGTACCAGCCGTAGACTTCCAGTTTTTCCTACAATGCGTAAACATCACGCGATTAATGCTCTATTTTACCTCATCAGAAAGCAGACTGGACCTTGCAGGACCGCGGGCAAACTCTTCGATGCTCATCAGCGGGAAACGAATGAGCTTGAGTGCGTTGCCGAGCACTTCTCGAGCGTGTGTTTCGAAGGACAGCTGCTTCCTGAACAGACGCGCTTGTAGAAAAGCTCCTCTATGTGAAGCTACCGGGCACACTCCGCCTTCACCCAAGCCACCGCACTGTTGTAGACAGTGAGCTCGTCGATGTTGAAATCGCGGCGCACAATGTCGCAGAGAGCGGCGTGGCTCAGGTCGAGGAACTCCGGCGACTTGAGGACTACGTTTGCGTGCAAATCGATAGTATCCCAGACACTAAAAGCGTGTAGCGAACCCCATCCAACAGACACGCCGCTATCTTTCAGCGATCTCGCCGTCCATGAGGTGCATGTGGGGTAGAACCTTAGCGACGCTATGGCCGCTGTAAGCGGTGGCGACGTAGTTCAAGACCTGCGTCACCAGATTGGTCATCATGTACTTTTTGGCTATGTAGAGCACCGGAAAGGCATTTTCTGGAGTCAGGACCACCTCGTCCGTATAGATGTAGCTGAAAACGAGCTACTTAACTGCACAGACAGCACTCGTCCATCATGATGACACATAGCGACCGCAATTAACGCATTAAAAAATCTTAGAAGTCAGATGGCCTTTTTGCATAGTGGACGGGGTTAAGGGGCTTATTTGATGAACATTCAGCCCGCTATCGCATTCACGCGCAGCGTGTAAGAATGGGAAATTTAAAGTTGGGGCCTATGAGATGCATGGGTCAAAAGACACTAGCTCCGTTTTTTCCGATTTATGAAAACATAGATCTAGCTCTAGCGCACATGGCTAGCTATTTTAGGCTAAACCGTGCTAGGATCCGTATTTGAACCCATTAAGCACGCCCAGATTCAACCTGTAAAGACTACATAGAGGGACCAAAGGCGTTTTTTTCGTTCCAGGAAAGAGGCTCGACATGGACCTGGCCTGGGGCACTAAGTCCTGCAAGATTACCGGGCATAGTTTGAAGAGTTCGTTGTTCAGGGTTACCCGGAGATCGGCGACAGCGCCTGAAGGAGATCTCCGTGCAGATTGCGCTAATGCAACCGAAGCTTGCGCATTAGACTAACAAAGCTTGCACGTTGGGATGTAGTTTGGGGCGGAAAATGATGCATGATCACAAAGGAACTAGGTGTCGTCTCATTAAGTCATGAAGCCTTCCTGCACGCTGCGTTTCAGCACTACGGACTTACCCGAGCATGCTTTTGAAGGTTTCCGGCGTCGTGTCGACGACTTTGATTGGCTCCGGCACGTCAAAGCGGCCGTACAGCTGTCCGTGGAACACTTCCGACGCAGTTGCCAGTAGGATCTTGTAGGCGGGAATACGCTCCTGTTGTGGTAGTAGGTACTCATAGTTGGCGTAACGACGCGGGAGCTTACCTGGACGTCCTCGGTTCCGACGAGGAAGTTCACGTCCGCCATATCCTCGTTGAAGAGAAAGGTCTTCATGCGATCCTTCACGGGAAGGTCGACGAAATCGCTCATGTGGAAGGTCGAAAGCAATTAGGCTAAAGGTAATCTGAAGAAGTCAAAATTATGCGGCACATGAGCGAGCTTAAATACGCACCCAGACCGATTGCATTTTGGGCGCGGGTATTCACTGGCCCGTAGTCGCTCACTGCGCTTCGCAATGGGTTACTTACCGAGCCGTAGATGTAGTCAATATTCGCTTTAAAGGACTTAAGCCCTTAAGGAAGAACGGACTCCGACAGAGACCGTGTGAATTCTCATAAGCCTTAAACTTTCACGCTTGAGCAAGCATGATAAGCTAGGAAACCATATGTACAGTGGCCTTCGATAAGGTTCGAAAGTTTCGGGAACTCCGATCCATCAGATTATTTGTTGAGAACGACAACGGTAATAAATAATAAGCTTACTGAACGTGACAAAGCATAGAATTCGAGTGGCTTCCTGAACATCGTATTTACGCACCTCTATTTTCCTCGCATTACATTCACCAGAGCAAACTCCGCATATTACAAGATTCCTTCTTTAATATGACTTCCCTTAATCGAATACCTTCGCCAATCACTCTGCCAATCTTTAAATTGCCCTGCACCGTCGCGACAGGCTGTACGTGCCTTGCACGCCGAGTGACCACCAAGACCGCTTCCGCATCGGACCCTTTGATTCCCTGCACCTGATGATAAGGGTGACCACAGTGAATTTTGCGCTCTCGACTAAATTTCCGCGTCGGACCGAACGGTCTCGCGTTATCAACGACAGCTGCAAAATTTGAATGTAGAGCACTATGACGCATTCAGCGGGGGCATCGTTATTATCATGGTCCTACGTGTCTTTGGCTGAACATGCGGTCATTAAGGTCCACGGCTAACGAAAACTGACGTCATCAGTAGTTGACCATACTTGAATGTAGCGTACTATGCTCAATCAGGTGTAAGCGACCTCTAGGCCTGCGGGACCGGACTAGGCCCGCACATTTTTTGACCTGATCGCACGGTCTAGACCAGGGCTGAGCGCCTTTTAGGTCAATTTAAAACCGATTCTTATTGTCCGTTTCATGTACATCCAAGCGGTACCACTTGCAAGACATCTAGTTACATGGGTTCTGAAAGAGAAAGCATGAATCCCAGAATTAGTATCATGCAAGGAATGAGTATTGGGTACAATTAGGAAAATGCATGCGGCAAGGTGGGATGTGAGCAATGCTGATCATACACTGTTTAGTGCCATGCGATACTGAATGCGGAGATCACGTGCATTCTTGCGTCTAAGTTATCGATAGCCATTTTTTGTTTCTCATGCAGTATTCGGGAAATCGCAAAAAGATAATCACGGTAGGAAAACGTACGTCGAAACTTCCGGGGAACACCTTGTGTAGAAACGAATCTGAGGCGCTTCCTATAACGTAGGCCATTTTCCATTAAAAAGGCCACGCAAGGGCGAGCCCAAAGACGAACGCTTCCTGACTTTCCCAATGAGGAATGACGCTCGTTATATTATGCTCTTTTTTCAAATGACATCAGCCAAATGGGTATTCCGTTTGTGGCTGCAAAAATAAGGAGCTTGTGCAGCGTTATCCACGTGCCCCCTCCCATTGGACCTTCATTGAGCTTTCCTACTCAAAGGAATTC
The DNA here is from genome assembly GCA_020875895.1 of Aphelenchus avenae. Taxonomy (NCBI): domain Eukaryota; kingdom Metazoa; phylum Nematoda; class Chromadorea; order Rhabditida; family Aphelenchidae; genus Aphelenchus; species Aphelenchus avenae. The sequence goes on from JNEY01000978.1 coordinate 15,051, forward strand.
AAAATTATACGAGCCCTTATTTGCGCTCTAGCTTCCAGTAGACACAGTTACGAGACCTCACCTATTCAATTATGTGCTCGATTTGAAGATACGCATATCACCCAAGTTCTCCGTAAGTCCACATGCAGTCGAAGGTTTGGTCAACCTGTAGCCGGTCTACATGCGTCGTCGAAAAGGTGGTCGAAGTGTATTCACATTGGCTTTGGCTACATGTTCGTTCATGAAGCCGAAGGTATGGTCGGACTTTGGGTCAACGCGACCATATAATTTGATTTCTCAACAAGTACTCCAAGTCCCAAACATCTCACTGCTGCTATTCCGCGTCGTTCATTGCCGTTTTTTTCGGCTCTACAAATCCATTTCTCTTCAAAGTTGCGGCATGTTTCGGCCATAATGCGACCGTTGACATGCGGTAGCGTCGTGTCGTCGCCGACTAAAACAGTCCAGTGGACTGAGCTCTTCGCATTGTATTTTTAAAAACGATGAGCTCGGATGGAATTTTAAACAGCTTTCGAAACACTAGAGGGCTCCAAAGCGGGCTCGTTAACTATAGTGTAGATTATTCGGCTGAGACACTTGAAGCGCACTGATGTTCAAGGCGTTCTGCAACGCCGAGAAGTTCATCGAGAAACTCGATGAACAGTGAGATCCGTCCATTGCTCCAAGCGAGGCATCTAGTCATGGCCGGCATTGACCTCCATGGCTTAGTTCAAGTCTGCATCTGACTCTTGGGTAATCGAGTCTGCGCCTCGTTATACTTTTCCCTTATGTTCCGATGTTCTATGGGTCAAATTTTATACGTGATGGCAATCGAATAGCGCTGTCGGACTGCCCAGTGGCGTACCGACAGTGGGGGCAGGAGGGGAGGGCATGTCCCCCCAAATTTCGGAGGGTACGGAAAGTAGCAAAGGGGGACCCTTATGTTCGCGGCAGCCGAAGGAAAGCGGCGAAAAATATGGTAAGAGGGTACCAAGGGGTATTTTTCGGCGGACAAGAGCTTGGCCCACCCTAAACCCTTGGCCCTCCCTAAAATCGGATCCTCGGCACGCCACGTGGACTGCCGATATATCGTCGCATATGCGAGGCTCATGATACGACCTGTGAGGCTCACAGGTCGGTCACTGTGTGAGCTTCACTATCCATTCCTGGATAGTAACATGACCAGTTCATGATATTAGATTGCCATGGAGTCCTAATACCACAATGGGAGCGTCAAGGAATTGCATCACAATGACGGGCGTTTTTTCCTTCCCTCTCCGTCAGATGACGCAATTCCATTGTCGGGTAGCCCACTTGATGTGGCCGAGAGGCGGACTGTTACGGCAACAAGTTCAAGGATTACTGCAAAGGCTGATCCGGTTTAATTGCATTGAAGGAACGCCATTTCTCTTAACTACAGTTCTTGGTTATCGCAATTCAGTGAAATGAACTGGCCGCATCAACTCTTGAATCAACCGCTTCGTCCGTCATGGGACTTCAGCGTTTACGACGCCGTTATCGCAGAGTGTATCTTCGCAAAAAGGACAAACAACCCTTCTTTATGGGTGGTTCAAAGGCCAGCACGTACGGGAACCAACCGGGTGCCTTATCAGAGTGCACCACTTCCGACTTTCCGTTGACCGGTTTCGCATGGCGGTGTCCTCAGTTGTACAGTTGATCGTTTAGTCCTCCGTCCTTTCCGACTTCCGCGTAGAACTTTTTAACTGCCGTTCCTAACCAGCCGGATCAGAGTGTAAGTGCGATATATCGGAACCCAATTTACTGGAAAGCCCTTTCCGCATAATCATGCTGCTTGGTTATGCTTGGGGCCCCTGACGCGAAGATTACGAAGATCTTCTGATTTTGTCCTTGCCCGTATCCCACATATATTTTGAACTATGTTTTGGACCGAATGTATCTTCATTGATTTTGCGACTCCGCAGATTCATAAGAGGCCACGTTCCTGGCGCCCTTAAGCTACCCCTACCACTGTTTCCCATGAAGTGGGTTTTTGCGTGAGTGAAGCGAAGTGAAGTGAGTCCCACATATGTCCGACATCCCACAGTTCTGTGTAGCGTGGCTTAGTACATGCTGACTCGTGTTTTATAGGTTGTACGAACGAGACGGGAAGGCAGTGACCTGGCAAGATGACTTCGAGAAAGCGTTGCGCCATCATTGGCGCTGGGGCTAGCGGATTACCGTCGGCCAGGTAGGCGTCCACATGATCGGTAATCACACATGGCCTAGAAGCCGCCGAAAAACTGATTCATTGCGTGCACAAAGGGGGTTCAGAAAAAGCTAGTTTTTCGTGCTTCCAAGAGCAGTAGGCGACCAAGTAGCGAGCCGCACCTGTATTTGTAAAATCAGCCTATTTTTGGATTGGACCCTTATTTCTGCAACCTTCACCTTTGGTCTAGTACCGCGGAAGTTCGCACCTAGCCGACTCACGGTTAAATTACCAATGGCTTTCACACTCTTGGGTCCAGGTGTGCGCTTGCAGATGGGCACTTGCATATGGCGTCGAGCCGGTGGTCTTCGAAACCGACGATCGAATCGGCGGACTTTGGCTCTACAAACCGCAGGAAACTAATCGTAAGTCCGTGCCCTGCTTCTTTTCCCCTAGTCTTGCGATACAAGCCTGCTCGAATTTGTTCTGCAGAGAGACCCCACCGGCTTACTTTATGCTAACCTCCGAGGAAGGGATTTTAGCATTTAGGTTTCCACGTACCAAACTGATAATGGAATCACGTTCATAATGGGGCAAGCGACAAAAAAAGGGGAAGATCAGGCAAAAATAACGTATTCTTCTAAACGAAAGTTAGAGATTCCTTCTTTGTTTAGCAAAAGAAGCTAAACATACTTGACCCCCCCCCCCTCATATAACCGCATGACCCCTACTTCCGGGTAGCCCAGTAGCGTCCAGCTGAGAGTATCATTTCCAGTGGCGTCCGTGATGAAGTCGACGATCATCAACACTTCGAAGGAGATGACCGCCTACAGCGACTTCCCGCCGCCGGCCAGCTTTGCCAACTTTATGCACAACACGCAGTTGCTGAAGTACTTCGAGATGTACGCCGAGCACTACGATCTGCATCAGTACATCCGCTTTCGACACACCGTGACAAACGTTCGGCGTGCCGACGACTACCAGGACACGGGCCGATGGGTCGTCGAGTACAACGAGTACGTTAGAACTCGAATTGACACCCTTTCCAATAATTTAGTTATAATGCTAGAACTATTTATTAGACTGTTGCAGAACCTAACTTTGCTAGCTTCGTTGTAAGCTGCATATAACAGTGCGACCCTTTGAGTGGTCAATATAGCAGGAATCTCTCGGAGAGGTCTCGGGTTTACTGCGAGTTCCGAACTCGAAAACCGTCGGAATTCGGCTTACAAAATTTCGAAGCACCTCTGACTTTGAGACCAATCCCAAGCGGGTTGTACCCAACGTTGCAAGCCCCTTTTTGCGCATTATAAAGCGCAATGGTTCTGACTTGTACAAAATCCTCATCCTAAAAAATCGGAGTTTTTGTTCGCAGACGGAATTAGAGCGTAGCAAATGAATATGGAAGCGCTAAGCCGTGGATGGGTGCCCAGTAAACCGTTGACGAGGGCCAGGGACAACCCCTACCTATCATGATTTGGGTGGAACAACCGTCAGGTTATGCGTCCGATTAGAGTTAGGTCAGCCGTACCGTACCCGTACCCGTATTTTACGGCTACGGGTACGGCCCGTAGTACGGTACGGCTCCCTATCTCTAGGTCCGAACCACACAAGTGCCTGCTTACAATTGGGTATGACCAATTTCGATGCTAGTTGCGCCTTTCGCGGAGCACTTTATTTCAGCGCTCACAACAACCACGCAGAAGAGATCTTCGACGCGGTCCTAGCCGCGACTGGTCACCATGCCGAGCCGAACATGCCGTCGCCGCCGTACCCCGGGCAGGAGAAGTTCTGCGGAAAGATAATCCACTCGCACTCGTACAAGGACCACAAGGGCTACGAGGACAGCAACGTAGTGGTCGTTGGCATCGGGAACTCGGCGGTCGACGTTGCCGTCGAGCTGAGTCGCATCGCTAAACAGGTGGGTGGAGCACAGAACAAGAATTAAAGCATAGCTATGCGTGCAAAATTAGCACCACTTTAAACCAAAGCGTTGTAGCCATTGACCAAAAGTTTAGAGCTTGCATGCTGTTGTTACCGCAAGACTCTCGGTAAAGACGGCCCGATACAGTTCCGTTAATCTATCGAATGGTAATGTGGGAATAACAAAAGTTCTAGAAAATTGCATGCAGCTTGCCATGCAGTGAGCATGCATACACTCCGTCATTCGTACTAAGCGGAACCGCATGCTACCGAACGTGCATGTAGCATGTCATGTCGTATGCAGTTATGTGCAGTAAGCGCTTCCGCGTACAGAAGGCAGCAATTTGCTCATGCACTGCTGGGTAGTGCATAATTTCAAATAAAATTCTATGAGTACTTTTCTAGTTCGGTAAACCACTGGTTCAAAATAGGGACCGGTCCCCCATGCAGCGAGCCGCCGATCCCTAATTTAAAAATGGTGTACGTTTCGGAGCGTACATAGTGCAAGCTTCCAGGTATATCTGTCGACTCGCCGAGGCGCGTGGGTCTATAATCGTGTGGGCGACTACGGCGAGCCTGCCGACCTACAGCGCGTCACTCGCTGGAATCAGAGCATCCGGAACAGATACCTACCACCCGGTCTTAGCCACCGAATCACCGTTAATCGCCTCAATCAGCGGTTCGACCACGTTAACTACGGAGTAGCGCCAAAACACTCCATCTGGAGGTGAGCGTGAAAAGGCGATCTGGTATATTTTCCGCTGATCAACCCTGCTAAGGACGTCGGGCGAATAGTACACGAATCGCTTGTTAGTCCGTAGAGAGGCACCGAAATTAATTTGTTTCCTCTTCTGGTCCTTTTTCGGTACATTTTCCACCTCACTTTGCAGTTCAGAGTAGCATAAACTTCCCTTTTCTGGATAGCAGCGTAAGTAAGAGATTTCCTAGTTTGGCGAACCATCCGGGAAGGTTTTATGGCCCTGCTCCCTGTAAGGAGGATGCCTTGGTCCGAGAGCTCAGCCCCCAGGCGCCATCCACCGACATATGGAAAACGACGAATCCTTTTACGGGTTATATGTTAAAGCGAACTGTTGGTTCTTTTACACCATATAATGGGCGGGATTTGCCACTACTCCTCTGGCCATGCTTCATATTTCAGCCAACTCCCAACAACAAGCGACGAGCTCCCAAATCGGATCATCAGCGGAACAGTCCTAGTGAAGCCAAACATCCGCACGTTCACCGAGACCGGCGTCGTCTGGGAAGACGGCACCTCGACGGAGCACGTCGATCACGTCGTCATGTCCACTGGGTATCTGTTCGGCTTCCCGCTGATCGAGGGCGGCAAGCTTGTGCCGGTGGTGAAGAACCAGGTGGAGTTGTACAAGTACATGTACCCGCCGGAGCTGAGCAAGCACAACTCTTTGGCGGTCATCGGCCTGCTCCAGGCAAGTGTTTCCGAAAAATTGCCAAGATTTCGGTTAGCACAATGCAAGGGAAGCTATCACAACCCTGAATGGAGGAGGGGGAGGACATGGCACAGACTTATGGAACAAGGAAGGGGAAAATCAATTTAGACTTTTGCATTTTGTTAATTTAGTTTCGCGCTAGCTTCTGAATCGCTATACGAATCAAACAGATCATGCTATTTTACACGTGCGTCCTTCGCGCGCTCATCAGGACGTGAATAACAGACGTTTGCCTAGCCTCTCGGGTCCGTCGTGCCGCTCTCGGAGATGCAGGCACGCCTTTTCTTCCACGTCTTAACGGGCCACGCAAAGCTTCCCGACCACGAGACAATGGAATACGAGACCGAGTACAAGCGTAAGGAGATGGCGAAGCGCTACGTGGACAGCATGCGCTACACGTTGCAGGTAAGCATCCTGATCATCACATAACTAATTCACTGCTGGCGCTATCCGGTCCGTTCCAGGGGTCACTAGCGTTGCGTTCGATTTTTAGTTTGTACTTACGCAAAATCTTTTTTGCTTTCAAATGCGGCTTAGAACCATGTGACCAGAGGTTCTCGGCGGGATCGCTTTAATCTAAATCGCGCCAGAAATGTCGCTCGGCTGAAGGTTTAAGAAGTTGCAAATGGCCAGTGATTTGTTGTTTCCTGCGTGCTCTCGAAAAAAGCAGGTTCCGTAGAATGTCCTGTTACTTTCATCAAAAAGTGGGAGAGAGCCGCTCCCCCTTGATACACAATTCACCAAAGTTCTTGAATGTTTTGATACGAGAACGGTGCTTTGGGTTTGCCGCGCTTTCCTTACTTTCGGCTTTTAGGTGGACTACACGCCGTTCATGGACGAGCTTGCGGACATCATCGGCTGCAAGCCGAACTCGCTCGACTACCTCCTCAGCGATCCCGTGCTCGCGTACCGCCTGCTCTTCGGCGCCAATCTCGCCTACGCGTACCGCCTCAAGGGGCCTCATAAATGGGACGGCGCTCGAGGGGCCATCATGACGCTCAACGAGCGCGTCGTCAAAGCGACGCGTACGCGCGACTGCGGCTTGCTCAGCGACGATTTCAGCTTCGTCCCATACCTTGTCGCCGTCGGACTATTTGTGGGACTTTTGTTCAAATTATTCATGTAGAAGCTTCGTCGAAGTGTATTTGTACCGTCGGAAAATATCACCTTAATATCCATCATATAGTAAAGTCGGTCATGAACAAGAGCAAGACATTTTGCCGCTCGTTGTGCGGAACAGCGAACGATCAAAGTTCTACTCAAAGGCGTATGGCTGATATGAGGTTGCGCACATTTTTCTGAAATCGAGCATGTCGTTTCATCGTCCGGAAAGAACTCGTATCGCTGAACTGCCTACGTCATTCAGCAAGCGAACGCACTGTAATTGCACCGCTGAAGAACTACCTTGTCCCACGATACCGAACATAAAGTCGCGTTCTTTCGCAAGCAGCGTAGCCGCTTTCCTCTGCTCTTGAAAAGTTTAACAAATAGAGCGGCCAACAGTTCTGCACTTCACACCGTAGAACGTCCGTGGTGCGTTACCGACCTCTGCGATTACGTCGAACGTCCATGGCGCATTACTGGTCTTTGAGATTACCGATCATGAGATCACCCTACAGTTACTGCTTTGTCTGAGCTTCTTATACGGGAAGGTGTACCAAACAAGAGCAGTCTGGCGGTACAAAGACGCGTCCCAAGACAAGCTCATTGCGTTCTGTATTCTACCTTACACGCGAAGATCTTGAATGTTGCCAGTTACCGCAGTGGCGTACCGAGGATCCGAAGTTAGGGGGGGGGGGGGCAAGAGGTTAGGGTGGCCCAAGATTTTGGCCCCCAAAAAATCTCCTTTGGTCCCCCCTTACCCATAATGTTTCGGCGCCCTTCGGTTGCCGCAATCATAAGGGTCCCTCCTTTGCTACTTTTCGGACCCTCCGAAATTTAGGGGGGGGGGCATGCCCCCCCCTGCCCCCACTGTCGGTACGCCACTGAACAGTTAACGTCTCGCACGATGAATGCCATTATCCGTTCATCGAAGACGCTAGCCCTACGCAACGTCGACAGCGTGGCTACTGTGAGTTGCACGGCGAACTAACCCCCAGACTTATTGGGGCTTCGATGCAAGCAAGGAAAATGACTTGGTTTAGGACCCCTCGGATATTTGCGTGTATTTGGTGTCTGGGAACGTACGTTCACCAACACTACGCCATTGCGCTGACGGCAACGCCTTATGAATGCTCTCGTCGTTTGCAAGACACATTTGTCAAATCTTGGAACTGTTCTACCCGGTGGGCGCAAAGGAGCTTGTTCGGTGCTTGATATCAGCGGCATCGTCGGTCAGTTGCCGCGTGGGAAGGATTCGTACGAGGAAAATCACGTGCATGAAAACGTCGGTCTTCTCGACGATGCTTTGAGCGCTCAACGGGCTCTGCGCCGCGCCCCATATCATTCTGCCGCCAATTACAGGAGGCAGCACAGGAGGAGGTGCTCCAGTTTTTCTACAGGATGCGTCGACAACAATGCTCTAGAACGAGTGTCGGATTGCCCGAGGCTCACTTAAATGTGCAACAACGCGCTAAATTACCCGCTAATGCTTGACAAGTGCGCTAAGTCGTGTGGCCTTTTTTTAGGTTATCTTTGCGTCATTTTGTCTTATTTAATGCTGCGACTTGTGCTATTTGAACGCATAAAAGTTAACGCAATGTTGTAAAATTTATGTGTCTTATTAAAATCAATGTACTTTCGCAAAGGTATTGCTTGAAAAGTGACGTAAATGGAGGACTTTAAGTAGACAAGCAGTTGACCTCTGTGATGACACGGCTCTCTAGACCGGCTGGCGCGTACACCCACGTTCCGTTGACGCAGTCCAACATGGCCGTCACAGTCTCACCGGTCGCTTCGAGAGGTCCTCCTTGGTCCACGTTAAACTAGAGAAAAAGAATATGAACGAGGGACAAAACCGTAAACGTTGGGTAGCGACGCGCATACGCACATATTACAACCTTAGTCAAACCAAAAAGTGCGTACCTGCATGAACACAGTTCCACCGGGATTGGCACATGTCACCGTCAAATCAGCACACTTGTCGGCGCCTATCGCCGGACCCGTACCGGTCGGAGTGACCGGGCCGGGCGTAAGCGTAATGTCTCCCAGAGTACACATATTGCATGCTAAAATGCAGGTAAAACGTGTATCACCCTACGGCTCCAAGCAGGGATGTTGACGGTTCCACAAAATCTGGAGCCGGAACAATCCGGTTTGAACCAAGCCTGGTCGGTTCGAACCTGTTCCGAACAGAAGTTTTACTACAAAATTTCGCTGTCTTACAAATGCACAAGTCTTATTCATGCCAAACTGTTGATGCCAAAAAGTATTATGCCGAAACGTTTCCGCCAAAATGTCTGGCACCCGTATAGCTTCTGTCGTTTGTGCGCCGGGGTTCGTCGTTGTCCGATTAGAAGTAAGTAAAATTCCAGAATGAAGACGCAATTCCTGGGCAAGTTGCCTGCATCAGTTTGCAACACAGCTTAGTACGCAAGTTTGCTCCCGTTTAGCGCTGTGCACCCGGTGTCCCAATATCAAAATTCAAAAAGAGGGGCGGTTGACCCTTTTTTGGAGCGGTAGGAAGGGGGGGGGGGTCCAAAAAGGGAGCGCTTTACACGGCGTGTTAAAGAATACGTTATTTTACTCTTTGACTCAGTACGTTAATCCTTGCATGACCCAAATTTTGGAACTTTTTTGAGTTTCATGCTTTCGCATGTGGTCCCGCACGAGTAATACGAGTACGTATCAGATTGCGAAAGGCGCGACAAAAAGTGTCATGATCAAAAAAGTCATGCGTCAAAAAATGATGCGTCAAAAAAATGCGCCAAGCCGTGTAATACCCTGTTTATTGTAACGCGAAGCACGCATTGTGCTCAGACTATGTCCGTCTAAGCCTAAGCCCCAGCGAAACACTTTTTTCGTGTTTTTTTTGCGTTTTTTTGGCTTCTCAAGCCTAAGCAATCAGCCTAACTAAATGGCAGAATAATACACCTGAGCCACATGGTTTAATTCACTTCTTTTGTGGTAACTTATGGCTGTTGATGGTTTCATCGGAAATTTGTGGACGCAAACGCAGTTAAGCCATTGCAGGCAGTCGAATCAAATCGCGGTATGTATACTTAGCGAACTGTTTGACCACGAAAATATGGCCTAGCTAGGACGTCTTGGTTCTGCGTCTACGGAAGGCTGGCTTCTTACGTACTGAACATGTTCGCAATCTCCTGAAGATGCTCCATCGCCTGCGGGACCATCGAGACCGACGGACCTACGTCGCCGTACAGCTTGATGTCTTCCGCGGTCATATCGGAACCCGCGACGACGGTGGCTGATTGATTCGGCTGCGTAGAGATGGCTTTGAGGACCTGTCCGGTCGCAGCCATATCGTCTATTTGCTTCGGACGACTTCTGAAGATGTGCCTTTTGTTTGGCGTGGCTTGTTTGACTTACAACCAGTTATTACTCGTCACCTGAATTACCATAAATCCGCCATTTTTGGTTCTAATCGCTCGAGCGATATCTCGCGACTGGTAGGCCTTTACGACTCTAAAAAACAGGATACATCGTCGACAATGCCAGGTACATTGACCTTTGGTCGCTTAGCCGGACGTTAGGACTGTAAAAATTTTTGACCTATTCGGCCAGAACCCTTAGCTCGCGCATACCGCTCGCAGGAGAAGCCAGTAAAGGTCATGCTTTGTCCCGGTAAGGATTAAAGTTTTCTTTATCTGCCACGATGGTCACTCACGCTTCTTGCGAAGGATCCTTTCCGGCCGGCAAGGCGGGAAGGTCGGCGTAGGTATTGGAAATGAAGTCCTTTGCGTCCTTCACTGTCGTCGTGGTCACCGGCGACGCTGGGATGTCCGCGTACGGGATGAAGGTTATCATCAGTCTGCCTCCTGACAGAGAGTCGCTCCACGCATCCACCAAATAGTTCATCAGGATAGCGTCCTGGAAAGCGTTTAGGATCAGTGACTTAGCTAGGACGCGTTGAAGTGAGAAAGAGATAGCAGTTCACATCGGGGCGGTCCAGAATCGGGGCTGAGTTCAGATTCTAGCAAGGACACTTCTGAGCTAGTCCGGCTGGGGAGGCGGCGCCTCCCCTTCAATCTCGCACAAACTAGCCACGTTTTTGTTTGCGCAAAAGGTTTTTGGTGCACCAAATTTGGGGCTTTTCCGTCTCAAACATTTCGCATGGGCAAATGTCGCACCAAATTTTTTCCCGTACCAAATTTTGCACCAAATATTTCTGGTAGGCAAAAATTGTCTCAATTTTCTCAATTTTGTCTCAAAACTCAAAGAAGTAACGCACACACAACACATCATTTACTTGGTCCCCCGAAGGATTCCCCGGCTTAGTCCCCCGAAGAACAGCTGTCAGTAACGCAGCTTAGGCTTAGCATTAGGTTTGGCTTAGGCTTAGACTACCCGAAACCGAGGATCTAACATTAATACGCAAAAATAGAAGACTGTCTCAAATTTGGTGCATATGGCATATTGAGACAATTTTTGCCTACCAGAAATATTTGGTGTAAAATTTGCCTACGCAACAATATTTGAGACGAAAAGACCCCATATTTACAGACGAAAAAAATTTGAGACAAAAAGACCCCAAATTTATTGCAAAGAAACCCACATGTCTTTGTTTGTGCTAGGTAACCAAAGAAACTTCCTACATCAGGCAGTGTAGAGTTGGCAGCGTCGCGCTTTAGACGGAAGTCGGCACTGCCTGAAGGCTTAGCAGCAAAAAACGCGATCGTAATCTCATTATCGGCTGTCGGAAGCGCCGTCGTTGTCTCGGGCCGAGGCGCTGGCGTCGTCTCGGGTTCGGAACCTGAAAATATGGACTATTGTTCTAGTTCTCTCCTGATCATTACGATTCTCTGGAACTTTGGGTCTAGCAGAGCCGAACTGCTGTTGTTCCAGTTCCCGACCTACCCTGGACATGTGCATCCCTCCGCTCCAGGCAGTCCGTACGATGGATGGCATGGCGCATTGCACGGCGGCGCCTGAGTCGGCGGCGGCCGTCCGTAACCTCCGGCGCCGTATCCAGCGTTAGGACGATCATAATCGCCTCCGTGACCTCCTAGCGGCTTTCCGTATCCTCCGGCGCTGTGCGATCGCTACGAGGACGCCCATAGCCGTGTCCACGAGTTCCGTATCCGTAGCCAACACGGTGGCGATATGGGTGCCTGCGGCCGCTGCCACGAACCCCACCATAGCCCGCTTGAGTGGCAAGCAAGAACGAAACAAGGCAAAGAAGAGCGAACAGATGGCAGCGCTAAATAACGTTTGCCGTAGTTTTTTTTGCTTCGGACGCAATGACCCAAAGGTCGTTTGTCTAGCGTAAAATTTACTCAGTCCATTAGGTGTTTTAACCTTTTTAGGTCCATCTAATATTTAGAGGAGGGAAACAGGCCTGAAGTCGTCGGGCGGCGGCCATTTTATCTAGTGCTTAGTGTGACCTCATCCCCCCCCCCCTCCCTCACCCTGTTCGCATGACGCATTTTCTGGACGCTCCCTAAGGTTAGCCACAAAAGCCAATGTCCTCACTCCCAGTGTTTTCCCTGAACCGGGATTTCTCGCGATGAACGGAACTGAACTGAAGTGCGAGTTCAGTTCATCGAAAAAATTGAAAGTTGCCCATTGGGGAAGGGTAAAAAATGGTGAAAAAATTTTTGTGAAGTGGATACAACGTATTCATATAAAGCTCAATGCAGATTCTATCTCAGATTGCACACGAGAATGTTAATGTAGGAACAAGCTGCTTAACGGTAAGAGTGACGGGCTGTCCTGTGGGAACAACGCAATTTGCGCTGAGGGTTTCGTCAGGTAAGGGTCTCCCCTTACCATCCGCCCCTCCTCCTCCCCCCGGCTCCTAGGTAGTTCACTGAACTTACAAGTTCAGTGAAGCGGCATCTTTCGCGATGGACTGAACTAAACTGGATCTAATGTTCAGTTCAGTTGAGTTCACCAAATTCAGTGAACTTGGCAGTTCAGCAAAACACTGCCCACCCCCCCCCCCGTTAGATTCGCGGTAAAAAAAGGAGTCAACCCAGAGATCGTACTACGACCGGGATTAGAGTCGCAGACCTTGCTGTCCCGAGCACAATTGACGGATGTTGTTCGTCATAGCTGTGGGAACAACTTCATAATTGGGGGGGGGCATTCTAAAGGTGATACCGTTCCGTCCCATTTTAGTGGAAAGCACCCAGGAAATGCCCGTGCATTCCTTCCGTGCTGGCATGGTACGGACCACGGCACGGTGCGTTACCCGCTAACTCTATTATTGACGCACAATACCACTAGCCACAATCCCTGAATTGTTGTACAGCATACCTACCATTGGTGTACGATCGAGAACGCTATAAACCGTCGGATAGCAGAATATGGCTCCCGGCGATGAGTATCCGTCACATCTGGCATGATACGCGTCCTAGAGGTCTATGAGCAATTGTCAACATTGCAACGACGCATTCACGCAACGCAGTATGTGTGCAAAACAACGCTCCAAGAATATGCGTGAAGTCATATTCGAAAAAGCACCTCAAACGTTCAAGTCGCAAAAAGGTCCAACGCAGCGACGCAAGTCTTCCGGGGCAAATTGGCACGATAGAATGTCTTTAAATCTTATTGCACGATTACATGTGGGATAATAAAATTGCGAGGAAAGCATCGGAACGGAACTCTGTGGCAGGACACACTTTAAATACATTAATCCGAAACGTAAGAGCTTAAAGAAAGTACCGTACCGTAAGCAGGGAATAATTTAGCTTTTACTGAACTCATGCGGCATATCGTAATGCGAGCACGCATGTGCACAGTCTGCGTACCAAGATGTACCCACACAAAGAAGCATTGTTTCCCGTGAGGAAAGGCTGGACGTGTGCTTCAAGCGTACTAGGCGCCGGTAGCCTAATTCTGATTCATTGTGTTATTGGGTGTTTACGAAAGCCCCAGGAACTGCTGGATTCGAAAGCCCCAGGAATAGACGGCATATATGCGTCAATGTGCAAGCCGGCGATGATTCCGGATGCTTGTGTGCGTTGAATCGTTTAGCGTTTTAGTCCATGCACTCGGGGCTTTCAAATGTTTTTGCAGGATACAGCTTGTACTGCATGTCTTTGTTTATTTTACTAAGGTTGACGTAACGAACGCTTGCAAAGGAGACTTGTCGAGATGTCTTCGCATTGCATTCATCGTCATCATCTGCGGCTGAGCAAAAATTAGTAGGTTTGGGCACCGTCCTGTCATGTACTGCCGTGCCGCGTCATTCAGTGTCGTTTTACGATTCGGAAGAAGCCGTCTGTTGTTAGAGCCGGATCGTTCCCCACCGCTTTCAATGGTAACGTTACGGCTATCTTAGAATGCGGAATAGAAAAATGCACGAAAGGGCGAAACGACTCTGTTAGGATCAACACCGGCTGGCTCCGCTATCCTCGTTATCCTCCTCAGGACCTCAGCATCATTTCGCTAGTATTAGCGCTACACACATTGGCTAGTATTAGCTATCTGAGGAATTCTACTGCTGTAATCAGTCGCACGCCTAAGTTTGAAACTCCCTTTATGAGCCGGATAGGTATGTGATTTGCACGACATGTTTAGGCGGTGTTGACCAGACGCTGTTTACTGCTCAGCGAAAATGCCTAAGATACAGAGTGCAATTCTTTGTTGCTCAGCGCATGACATGTGCCGCCTGATTGCCCGGCATCGTATAGGTAGGCAGCAGGAATAACTTGGATCACATCCAAGTCCAAACCACGGCCAGGATCCACGGGTGCCGTGGCCGCCCCCCCCCCCCCCACCCGTCGCCGTGGAACCGACGCCGTGATCTCGGATCCAGGTCCAGGCCGCGGCCTGGTCGTGGCCAAGGGTGGCCATCTCTTGTTTGGAGCGCCCTCTTGCCGGCGTGTCGTTTGTCGGTCGGTCGCTGGCCGCTAGTCCTACCTCGTATTCTTACTTCAGCATTAGTTTGCACACATTGGAAAGTAGTAACTGTTTGGGAAATTTACTGCTGAAATCAGTCCCCCGCAATATTTTGAAAGTCCCTTTGTAAGCCGGATAGGCATGTGTCTTGGTGTTTGAATGCCGACGTAGGCCAGAGCGCCCGTTTACTGCAAGCATTGCAAGCGTGCAATGCATCTATTTATTTATTGTTCTTACCACGCTATGTGGCTGAAGTGAGGGCAAACAAAACAGCATAATTTAATGTGGGTGAAAAGTCAAACGGATGACAAAAAAACGGAAGGCACGAACAAAGTGAAGGCAAGGCATGAATACATGACATACGGTGGGTAGTTCTTTCCTCCCTCAGCGCCTGAGATTTGCCAGATAATCGCGGTACATCGTAGAGCTAGCGGGGGTGACGGGAATCACTCTGTTTGTCGTTCGTTGCCAACGCTTGAAATAAAACTTGAAGTATCCACTGCGAACGGTACTGCTGAAATAGGAAAGTCTTAGTTCCTTGGCCTCGGGCGAGGGTCACGGTTAGCTTCGAAAAGTCTAGAGCCAACAAACATGTGACGTGGTGCTTCTTGTGTTGGATGCGACTCTATAGAATTTTGCTCTAACCTTCTCGCATTCTTCAGCCAATGACCCTCTCGGGTCAATCCAGGACACTTGTGCAGCTACCCCTCCCCCGTACAAGCACTAGGTAAAATGCCTTGCCGCTAGAGCAAATTTTGACTTTATTTGCCGCATTGTCGACTAAAATGTCGTAGGGCAATGACGCGCGGGGGGCTGTGCTCGTTTTTAATTACCAATTTAAGTCCCTGTCAGCTTCCTGGGTGAAGGAAGGGAGGCCGCCTGTCAAACATCGTACCACAATAATATGAGTGCATAAGCGTCCCTTCCAATCCTCGTTAAGGACATTAACCCTCTCTTCTTCTTTCGTTGCCTCTCATCTCCCGCCTAGCGTCTCACAACCCACCTAAGGACCGGGCTCCATACCTCAGTACTCGAGTTTCTTTCCTTGTCCATCACTCCGGCTTACCTCACAATAAGTAGGAAAGGGCCGCCGCTGAACGAGAACAAAAGATGCGTTAGACGTTCCACATCCATAAAGCTCAGTAAGGTTTGCTGGCCGGAAAGGATCATGTACAGAGTTCCGCAGGTTTTAGCTCCAGGAACTGGGCCGAATGTGTCACCATAGTGCGTTCCAGTACAGTTAGGTTCGCCGGCCAACCACTCACGGCTGTCAAGGCTGAGCCACTTCGGGACCCACGGTAACGAAACTTTAAACTTGCTGTACATCCAGATCTGATTTGTTATCCGGGTGAACGTTTGAAAAGCCAAGAACACTTGAACCAGCAGCATAAAGAGCGAATGAGCTAAAGAAAAGCCTTGCATCCCAAGGAATGGGTCGCGAAATCTGCCCCCCTCCTCCGGTTAGGGTTTACTCGCATCAAAGCCCCCATTTTCAAGNCATCTCTTGTTTGGAGCGCCCTCTTGCCGGCGTGTCGTTTGTCGGTCGGTCGCTGGCCGCTAGTCCTACCTCGTATTCTTACTTCAGCATTAGTTTGCACACATTGGAAAGTAGTAACTGTTTGGGAAATTTACTGCTGAAATCAGTCCCCCGCAATATTTTGAAAGTCCCTTTGTAAGCCGGATAGGCATGTGTCTTGGTGTTTGAATGCCGACGTAGGCCAGAGCGCCCGTTTACTGCAAGCATTGCAAGCGTGCAATGCATCTATTTATTTATTGTTCTTACCACGCTATGTGGCTGAAGTGAGGGCAAACAAAACAGCATAATTTAATGTGGGTGAAAAGTCAAACGGATGACAAAAAAACGGAAGGCACGAACAAAGTGAAGGCAAGGCATGAATACATGACATACGGTGGGTAGTTCTTTCCTCCCTCAGCGCCTGAGATTTGCCAGATAATCGCGGTACATCGTAGAGCTAGCGGGGGTGACGGGAATCACTCTGTTTGTCGTTCGTTGCCAACGCTTGAAATAAAACTTGAAGTATCCACTGCGAACGGTACTGCTGAAATAGGAAAGTCTTAGTTCCTTGGCCTCGGGCGAGGGTCACGGTTAGCTTCGAAAAGTCTAGAGCCAACAAACATGTGACGTGGTGCTTCTTGTGTTGGATGCGACTCTATAGAATTTTGCTCTAACCTTCTCGCATTCTTCAGCCAATGACCCTCTCGGGTCAATCCAGGACACTTGTGCAGCTACCCCTCCCCCGTACAAGCACTAGGTAAAATGCCTTGCCGCTAGAGCAAATTTTGACTTTATTTGCCGCATTGTCGACTAAAATGTCGTAGGGCAATGACGCGCGGGGGGCTGTGCTCGTTTTTAATTACCAATTTAAGTCCCTGTCAGCTTCCTGGGTGAAGGAAGGGAGGCCGCCTGTCAAACATCGTACCACAATAATATGAGTGCATAAGCGTCCCTTCCAATCCTCGTTAAGGACATTAACCCTCTCTTCTTCTTTCGTTGCCTCTCATCTCCCGCCTAGCGTCTCACAACCCACCTAAGGACCGGGCTCCATACCTCAGTACTCGAGTTTCTTTCCTTGTCCATCACTCCGGCTTACCTCACAATAAGTAGGAAAGGGCCGCCGCTGAACGAGAACAAAAGATGCGTTAGACGTTCCACATCCATAAAGCTCAGTAAGGTTTGCTGGCCGGAAAGGATCATGTACAGAGTTCCGCAGGTTTTAGCTCCAGGAACTGGGCCGAATGTGTCACCATAGTGCGTTCCAGTACAGTTAGGTTCGCCGGCCAACCACTCACGGCTGTCAAGGCTGAGCCACTTCGGGACCCACGGTAACGAAACTTTAAACTTGCTGTACATCCAGATCTGATTTGTTATCCGGGTGAACGTTTGAAAAGCCAAGAACACTTGAACCAGCAGCATAAAGAGCGAATGAGCTAAAGAAAAGCCTTGCATCCCAAGGAATGGGTCGCGAAATCTGCCCCCCTCCTCCGGTTAGGGTTTACTCGCATCAAAGCCCCCATTTTCAAGGTGTTACTTACCGAAAAGGCGAACATCTTGTCCTCGCTGAACGTGACTCATTTGGTTAGACCTTCGATAAAGAATGAACATAGAAACAGTCAAGATATTTAAGACAAAAGATGCGACGCTACACGACACGAGAATCAACGACCGGTATAACATAGTCACGACGAGCTTAAAAACAAGTCGGTGATTGACTACGCGCATGCCTTTGAGAATAAAGACCTCACAACAAGCCTGGGAGGCAACACGCTTAGAACTGCTGCTACTAGCCGGTACTTAACTTTCATCAGGAACCAGCGATAAAAGGGCTAAACGGCGAGCGACGGAAACCGCACAAAGACCAGGGTTGGCAAAGTTCCTTTAATTGTCGCATATGCCTATCAGTGGCGGACCGGACCAACAAATTGGCTCCGGCCGGCGGCCGTTTGGTCCTCCTATGGTACATTTCCGGTGTTGTCCGATAATGTCCTTTTTATAGGTTAAAGCTGCCCTTTGACTAATTTCTACCCAATTGCCCGCCAGAGAACCTGTTTGGCTTTCTATGCAAAAATTCGTTAAAAATTTTGCTTTCGGAACCCGCAGCAACTAATCACCCATTTCCCGTTGTTTTTTTTCGTACTTCTCGCATGCTGTGTTTTAGAAGCAATCCAGTAAAGCATACCGCAAGAATACCTTTCCTTTGGCTTGTGGCTCCCTTTGCTTGCGACAAAAGTAGAACTTTCAAACCTTATACACTAAAGGGCTGTTGTGTGTGTCCGTAAAAATTTAAACCCCCATTACATGGTCAAATTTTCTATTGTTCAATAGCTCATAAAAAGTCGAGTAAAACGCACAGTTTCGAAGCATAGCCCAGCCGCTAGTGAAACTTATGAGTACGTATTCATATACCTATACGAGTTCCCCTTCACAAAAGAGCCAAAAAGCGCATATACTTCATTTCCAAGTTCGGAGTTACCTTGACGGGAATTTGGTGCCTATCCGCTAAACGTATACTTTGCCAACAATGATTAAGACGCTCGTGGTGAAAACGGTATTAAGCGTTCACCTGTGTTAGCCCTGAAAACTTACGGATTCGTCATTCCACGTAATGTCGGCAAAGCGTGTGTGGCCAGCTGTCGGGTCAACAGCAAACAAGACTCTAATGTATAGCGAAGGAATGACGACAAAAAATATTGCTACAAGCGACATTCCAGAGGTGCTCCAGGTCACTGCTCGACGACTCCAAATAGCCGAATGGCGCAACGGGAAGGCGAAGGCAGTGAGTCGATTTATTGCGATAATCAGATGGACCAGTGGCTGGCACACCATGGCTATCATCATGATGAGCCTCAGAAGTAGTAGCAAGACTTCCACCACGTCAGCCAGTGGAGAACCACTGTATAGCCAACCGTTTTCCTCGTTTTTGCCGGCTACGTACGCGGCATAAAGTTCCAGTTGTTCCTGGAACAGTCAGTAAGCTGCTCCAACAGTAACCCCTACTATCCCAGCATCCGTACCGCTGACAACGCGTCAACTTACCAGCACAATAACGAGGCAGTCAGCGGTCGTTGCAGTCAAGAAAAAGATGTAGAAGGCTTGCCGAAAGGCCTTTTCATGGCGGCCATGTACCCAGAGGAAAGCGATCACGCTTGCTTGCATCAGCACGAATGGCGTGAGGGCGATGCTCCCCAAAATTGCGTTCAACAAGCGTGTGTCCATCGTGAACTAGCAGACTAATGGAATCGTTAGGTACTCGTACAATGGGCCTTAGGACAGATGCATATACATACGGCTCTTAAACAGGTCAGTGTGTTGCATGTGTGTGTTGCTTGCTCATGGCATTGGCGAATACTGCTGTCATTCTGAGCATACTAGAAACTGTGGACATTAACCGGAAATATAATTCCAGTCCATACGTCCAAAGAAATAAGTCCATAACTTGAACACCTGCTCGGCAAAATAAAGATCAGTACTAATTCGATCAAGTACTACCTTTCGGTGAGGGACAACAGACCAATGCTACATCGAGTCAGGGGCACTACCCATGCTCGTACTTCTTCCTTTGTTGTTCGCCCAATCAAAGTGAACTCTAGACTTGAGCAAGACGTGGTAACTAACAACAATGTTTCAAGGTGTCTTGCGCGCTTTCTCATGATTGACTTAGGACTTTGTGCTACATTGCATGTAAGATGATTGGTATCACTGCTTTGATGCTTAACGTTTTTATTTCCCTGCTAACTTTCTCTTGTCGCGTGGTATCACGTGTTATTAAATACAAAAAAACAAACACCTGTCGGCATAACGCCTACTGGCTACATCAATGGGTGCTTAACATTATCGGTGTTGCTCAAGATCACATTATTATTTGCTACGACGTCGACCACCTGAGGTTGCAGCTGAAGCGATATGTCAGTCCCTTAAGCTCGCCGTAAACGCAGAAAACAAGGCCCGTGTTCAGAACTGAACTGCGAATGAGATTATATTCAGGGCCCCAATGGCGATGGAGAAGGTATGTGGATAGAGGAGCCGCTAATGTCCAGCATGTAAGAAGAATGCAGTTTATTTCGATATAGGAGCGGCGCTAAGCTGCAGTAACGACTTTAACCGAACCGCTGGACCAAGTGTCTAAGCTTAAGCGGTGAAACGACGCCCGTCCCTATATAAGCTGCTCGTAGTAAATTCGATAAAGTGCAAAAGCCTTCAAAAAAATATTGTTCACTCCTTTAATTCAAGGGCAGCAAATATTAAATTCAGCAAAGACGGCCTGAATGTGTAGCTTAGACCAAAGAGCAGAATGCTTCAGCGTCTCCTAATCGTAATCAATTACATCACCCAATAGAGCCAGCGAATCAGCGATATTCGTGCCGTAGCGGCAAAAGATACCGAATACCTAGTTTGCTTACCGGTACTCAATTGACAAGCATTGAATTAATTATTAATGGGTTTGCGTTAATCAATTTACCGACGCTGAGTTGATCTCTTGAGTCCAGTCCTAGGCCAGCCGTAAACATGCCCACGCACAAGGGCACGTATCTTGGGCTCTAGTCTGTCCGCAAAGATCTGCGCGCTCCGTCGTTAACGGCATTTACTTTTTGAACATTCTGGTGTGTGGCGGTCTGGCAGGTGGAACAATCGTCGGTTTGCCACGGTGCGTCTGCACATGCGAGGTCCCTGGCATTAGTGAAGCGCTCGTCTACGGAATTATCGGTTCCGTGCTATTCTCTGGATCCTTTGTTGGGCTAGCACTTATGTCCGAAGGAAGTTGTATTATCCTGAAGGACTTCGAACGTGGGAGCCATCCAGAAATCATACCACCGTGACAGGGTACGAAGCGGATAGGAAGTTGCGTGACTAAGTGTGGCAGCGGTTGGGAAGGAAGAAGGCGGGCTAAATTCTTCAGGCCGACTTTTGGGCCAAAACTTGCGAATTTTTCATTTTTTGTAATTTAGGTGCTTCTAGTGAAGCCTGAGGTCATGCACGGTACGCCGAACGCGCTGCCCGGCGAAATTTACACATTATTTTGCGTAATTTTTGAGTATAACGACACTGTTTTTGCCTGTCGCTGCCCAGTGATAGCCTGTTCAATCAAAAAATGATATATCAGAGTCGTTTAGGCAGTTTTTTCATTACCTAGCCGGGACGGATCTTTCGAGCTTTGGTCACCGATGCGGGTTGGGGAGCACTAGGATTTTCCTGAAAAAGCATTATTGCGGGTGGGCGGGGAAGGTTCGGAAGTGGCCTATGTCGCAGTAACCAAGGAAAACCCCTACGACCTGGAGGCACAATACTAATAGCTCAACTATGTTCGTCTTTTCAGAGGTCGCTCTGCCGCCTGAAAGCCGTCTGTCCGGCCCTTTGCTCGGGATACTTCCTGCTGCTAGCGGCCTACGGCTACCACCGATCGGGCCTTACATGGATCGCGTTCTTTCTCGCTGCGCTAGCAGTTGTCTCCATTGCAATGCTGGACGGGTACGGCGCCTACAAACTGCAGGCTGAGTTCGTCGCCTTCGCTCTGTTCTTTCTTGTATGTAGTGGTAGTTAAGTAAAGCGGGCGGTTCGGAAATCTTTTACTACGTTATTTTAAGACTCTTAAAGCAAGACTTGCGCAGATTCTGCGAACACCAAGCGATTTCAGTTTCTGCTGCGCGACATCCATTCTGCCAACAGTTGCGTCTACTCGCGTTGTCTGGAGCGTCCCGAAGGAGCAGAGGGCTACTGCGTTGAAGTTTAGTATGCGTCCTATTCAGCAATGGCCGCGGCCTTAATCTCAAGCCTCATGTTCGGCCTCTGGCGCTTCTGTGCGGCTGCAAAGAGAATCACCACGTCACTGACGGAGCGCCAGCTGTAAATAGTCACGTCCCCATTATCATCTCAATCTGTAGTTCTGTCCTGCACACTCGCTACAATGACCTTTTATACTAGTCGCCGGCTCAGCAGCCCAATTCCGTTCGATCATGCTGCGATATTTACCTTCGATGGTAATAGTTTTTATTGGACGCTTATAGTTTTCGTCTCTTCTCGTCCTGAAGCACTTTGCGTCCTGTTCTCAATAAACCGGCGTACGGCTGGATGGGTGTCGATTCTGGTACGGCACCAACTGCGCGACAGAGAGCGTGATTAACGTCGCCAACGTCCTGCACTAGGAGGTTAAGTAGCGGCCAGGCAGCAATCAATTTCGATTGACAACAAAGCATGAGTCACTTGTTTTTATCGTTATATTCGCCCAGAGTTCGTAAGGTTCCTGCACGGCAGATAGCCTTGAGGTCGGTTGTGGATCTGACAGCAAGCAGTAGCGAGCTCAATGGGACAATCACGATGACTTGGAGCTGGAGTTGGGCGTCCCGAACTGGTCAGCAAATCCGTCTTAAAATAGTCCCTTGGCCTTGGGGAGACGGCTCTGAAACACTTCCTATGAAACAATCAGTTAGGCCGTCGCTTCCACTCACTTCCAAAAGTTCATTTGGGCCGGCGACGAGCCAGGCGGTGCTAAGCGAGCGCCCAAGCGGGACGGAAGTATTACGTTACGGACCTTAAATAAACATTCTTCCGTCGGGCACCACGGAAGGGCAAAATCTGGAAAAAAAAGCCGGATGGATACCGAAACACTCGAGGTTAACATGAACCCGTTTCAGGATTTTCAAATTCATGCACCTGAACCGCACTGCTAGGCACATTATGCGAATGTCATCCTTTGCGTTTCACCGACGGGTTCTCTTTTGCCGTCCTACATAGTTTCTGAATGAACTGTGAGGCACCGAGTGCAGAATGTTGGATAGTCTGGAGTGAAACGTGGTTGTCATAGTGCACTTGCTACTGAACTATGTCCATGAGTTATCGCATCATTAGGACGCTGCTTCCGAGCCTTTTTTGTCACCCGCGCAGTATGAAACGTCACTCACCGTGCTAGGGGCTAGCCCGCGCCTCGCGTCTTGCCGCATAGCCCCACCCGCCGCGTTCTCCACCCGCTCGATGCGCGCGCGTTGGCCCAAGGCCGATATGGCCATCGGACGAGGGATGCCACGGCCCGAGGGGGATTCGGACCGAAACGGGATTAGCTAACCGGTGATCAACCCGGCGGACAAGCCGCGAGCTCAGCGTAAGTTACCAAAAGAGGATTATGACATACTACGGTCAAAATCGAGACTTTACGGTCCGTTATAAGGGCTGCGCTGACTCCTACTTTAAACGGACGAAAATCCTTTTGACACACGTCGGAAGGGGTTAAAAAGTCAACGGCGATGATGACGAAGTATCCAGACGATCCCTATACATGACAATCGACAGCACCCATTAGAAGTTCTCTGACGGGTAAGAGTCAGCGGAACACTAAGGTCATACGAAGGCGTACTTCTCACGGCAAATCTTTAGGTTCCGAACGGATTCGGACTTCTTCCATCATCCCAGTTGACGAAGCGGAACGGTTGCTTTCCAGCGATTCCGACGAGTTTGTTGGCGACAGATCAAACCTGTCGCTGTTTAATGCTGTTAAACGCTTGTTTACTTCCTCTCAGCGCATCGCAACGCCATAAAATCGATCCACGCGCTATCGTCGCTGTGACTAACGCGTCGGCGTCAGTCGCCTCTTCTTCCCGTAAACACACGCACGCGGGCGTCATTGCGCCAAGGGCGTTTTGCGCATTTAAAGTCACTGGGATTTCGAGAGGATTCCAGTCTGGACTACGATCCTTTTTAGGCCGAAGGCCTCTAAATTCAGTTGTTCAGAGTGCGGTGTCTGTGCTGCGGTTCGTAGCTCGTCGTTCTCTCCCTTTTGTTTTGTACTCGTCGTTTATTCTAGGCTCGTCACTGGGCCCTTATTCTCTGCTGTACTTTCCCTTGTCGTTTATTTCCACGTGTGCATTAGAAGTCGTAGTTTTAGTAAAGAATATTTGCGCAAAACTGTTACGAGAGGCCATAAGTGTGTTGCTATTCCTAGGGTTGCATTGGCACTGCGACCTATAACCTAGCAAAACACTTCTATCCTCCACATGGGTAGCTCTTGGCCGGCGTAACTTACCACTAGACAACTGAGCCACAGTTAACGCGCTTATTCTTGAACAAACAGATTTCTAATTCAGGCAATTGTCTCCACATAGTTGCTGAGGATAATTTTCTCAAGAGCAGCATAAACTGAGGTGGTAATCTCAGGCAAATCCTAGTGGATTATACTTGGTCGAGGCCAATCGTCTCCTTTCCTAGTCCACCAAGTTGAATTGCCGATTAGCAATTCAGTTTTGCATCTTGCGAGGACAATTTTCTCGTAAGTTTTGTGTGAACGTGCTTCGTGTTCTTGTGTACCGTGGACACACTTCTTTCATTCGCTAAGTCTGCAATTTTAGGCTCAAGCAGAATGGCAAGCGCAGCCGATATCAATAGCGGCAGCGACCCTGGGCTAACAAGTCAAACTGCGACCGCTACCAGCAACGGCGCTGCACATGCAGTCAACCAGGTAACGGCAATTCTATTTCCTACATTGGAAACGTTGAAAGGTGACATAGTTTGCCTCTTTCCCGATGCCAAAATTAAGGAAAAACTTGCACGCAAGCAAGAGTTTGAAGCAGTTGTCCTTCAGGCTATTTTAGGTTTTTTGAGCGAGCAGGAACTTCCTAGTAACGTCGTTCCTTTGCAGGTTCACGACTCGTTGCTGCAGCATACCGAGCGCCTGCGGGACTTGCTGGAAAGCAAAAATGCCGAACTGGAGGAGCATCTCAAACGAGTGCAAATCTCCTCCAGTGTCATCAGCAGCCTGCGGGAAAAGCTCCAATCACAAGGTAAGCCTCCAACACAGGAGACTGACACTCAAACTGTGTTTCAGGAACCAACTTCGTCGGCCACTCCGGTCAGTACTAGACCTGCAGCGACGCAAACGTCGGCATCCCCGTCGCTAAGGGCAGCAAGTTAGACATGCGCAAGCGATGCAAAAGTCACCGCTTGTTTTCAGGCACCTCCTCCGCCATCAAGCTCGGCTTCTACTTTGGCTATTAAGCCATTACCAGGTACGGCCAGTGTACCGCGTGCTAAAGTGAACACTGTCGTTCAGGCACAGCCAGCGCCACTAGAGGCCACTACCAACATGGCGTCGTCTTCGGGCTCTGCGACAACGAGCACAAGTGCGTCGCCTCTGGGACCACCACCACCACCGCTGACTGGAGGTACGGACGAACCTTGTCTAAAAGCTTTGCAGAAAAGACCCGCCAAAGAAAGGCTTAGAACCTGCACATATTGCAAACGTAGCGGCCACACAGTGGACAAGTGCTGGGACAAAATTGTCCCACTTAACCCACTGCCCCATGCTTTAAGCAGTGGCACATCCTGTGACGAGGTTAGTAGCCCACCTGCCGTTTGTGCGTCATTAGCGGCCAAACCGGTCAAACCGGCCAAAAGTGCCGTGTGTTCATTCTGTAGCAGGAGAGGTCATATTGCTCCAAAGTGCTGGGATAAGTTCCCCACCCAAAAACCTGCTCATGTCGTTCTCATAAGCGCAAGCGCGTCTTCTCCTCATCCAAGCAACCCGGTTACCGCTCACGTCGGTACCGCCACCGCTTCCAGTCTTTCGGTAGACCCTTCCCAAGGGAAACATAGTGGTCCCGATGAGCAGTATGCTCCTTTAATCGGCCAAAGAGCCAAAACTTTGCCGTCCGGTCATCGCAAAAAGCGCAACCGCACAGTGCAACAGCAATCTTAAGTCGCTCAAAAGGTAGCGCATTTCCCGTTTCCCGTTGCGTTAATTCGTTGCACTCAGTTAGTGCTTAGTTAACTTGTTTTACTTTTCATAAAGTAGTTTTCCAACTTTGTTAGTTGGCTTTGTCGTTTAATTCACAGTTACTTATTGTGTTTGTTTTAGTTCCGCGATTCGCGGGACGCCTCCGGTCGAAAGGGACACCGTGACCGTCGAAGCCTTTCTTTCGCGTTCGCTTCGTCTTCGTTCGCCAAGTGC
>JNEY01000979.1:0-17376 GCA_020875895.1 Aphelenchus avenae
AGTACCCCAAGGGTCCCCCCCCCCCCTTATGTCCTAGACGGCCGACCGCCATGAAGCACGGAACAAGATTTGACGCGGACTCCAGCCCATTCAGCCCCACCTGACCCCTCGTCCCCGGCCGACCGGCCCGACCTGATCCACATCCTCCACCCTGGACGATTACCCTGCCGGCCTTACCCCCCCCTACCCACTCCCCCCCCCCGCCCAAGGCGACTACCGGACCGACCTGACCGGCCAAACACGTGTCCCCAAAGTGGACGAAAATTCAGCCCAATGCAGGAGACACAAACTACATTTAAGTCGAAAATTTTACATTTATGCTAAAAATTCGCTCTGATGGCGCCTAGCGGCGGGCAAAAACAGTGTCCGAAAAACGGACTTATTTGACCACCAACAGCCGGCATCCACCAAACTGGACTCGCAAATCCAAGCCAGAAGATTAGAAGTTTTCTTGGGAGCCACTTAGTAGAAGCAGCTAGATAAATCAAGCAAAGGTTATCCATTTCACTCTTACCTTGCATGCTTACAGCACGACTTCGAGCAATAAATTTACTACTGGAAATGAATGGCGGAAATTGTGGAAATGGAAATGGCGCCAAATTGTGCTAGTGGGAAATGGAAATGTAAATGGCGAGGATTTTGGAAATGGAAATGGGAATGGAAATGGCGGAAAAAAGTGGAAATTCAACAACCCTGGCTTAGGCTTAGACATATGGACGAAATCCGAATACAAACTTAAAGCGTCCTCAAGAAGTGTTCATCAATAAAGCGGTCCTCAATAAATGCCTCTTCTTTCTGATTGCCCACTTGTGCACTCTTCGGGACGGGGTTCCACAACGGGGAGAATTTCTAAGGCAGCCGCTGCCGACTTCTGTCAGAATTGTGCTTGCAGCACATTATATTACTCAGTTGTCTATTTACTCAAAGTTACTGAACTGTTGCATTAGTCAATAGGGAATAGCAGGATCCAAGTGGCTTATTCTCCAGTGCAGTGGCTTTTTCTCCGGGCGACGGGTGCACACACTTCCAGATAGATAGAAAAGAAAGATAGATAAAAAAGAAAAATCCTTGCAGCAAGCAAGAGTAATGTATTTATCAAGTCTTGCTGAAAAGGGATTTGTTGAAAAAAGGATTTACTGGAAAATCTTTACTGACAAATCACTTACTTAAATAAGGATTTACTGAAAAGAGATTTCCTGGAAAAATCTTTACTGAAAAATCACTTACTTAAAAAGGATTTACTGAAAAGGGATTTACTGAAAAAAGATTTACGGGAAAATTTTTTTACTGAAAAAGGATTTACTGAAAAATGTTTTTACTAAAAAAGGCTTTACTAAAAAGGTTTTACTAAATAAGTATACAAGGCTTTTTTGTAAAATGAACAGAAAGACTGTGACCGTATGTCGTGCTCAGTAAGGCAAAACAGCGCGAGGTGCACAGTTCCGCGACCAGTAAGCATATTGCGTAGACCCTTTGCGTGTCAAGTTCATGGACGTCAATGGCCTTGTAGCAAAATCCATGCGCTTTTATATGGCATCTTTTTAAGCGATCGCAACAGAATGCAAGGCTGCCGTGCTACTAACAAGTGTCATGTGATACTAGGCACCTACTAGGTGATAGTCTTTCAGAAAGCTGTAGACAGGTTTTGGTCTTTGGCGCCGCAGCTGGCAAATAATTTTTTCCGGGGCTTGGAACAAAACTTAGGATTGGTAATTGTTGTCGTATCATCGAGGCGTTTCGCAGCTTCGTGGAGCTCGATGATGTCGCAGTCCCCCAGGAAATGGAGGAAAGATACGCAGGTCAAGACAACGTCTGGGGGGGCTACCTAGCTACTTTGAGGCTTAGCGGGAGCACAGGGCAAGTGCGCTGAATAAACGTGCTCGTAGCCCCTACTGAAGCTAGAAGCTTTTTGGCCGCGTCGGCTTCGGGACAGCGTCGTGTTTCGAATTCCAAACATTTTCGTATGCTTTCGGTACCAGGCGCGATTCGAGCACATGGTGGGAGACCTTGTCTTGCTCAGAACACTGCGTCTCTGCTGCTTGAAAGAAACGCAATTATTTCCTACTTGCTTTCAACAGGATAACATCTGGGCTTCCATCAGGACAAGTGTCTTTCCCTGAGACCACAACAGAAACGTTGGTGGTCAAGTGAGCAAGCTCGCTAGTTACCTACTGGATTTGCTACGAGAAACGCTCTTCCCGCGTGGGGTTATACGCGCGTGCGGGGGGGGGGGGAATTTTTTTAACGTTGGCTTCGGTACCTTCCAGGTCAAGTCTAGCCTGTGGATGTGCTAAATCCTTCACAAGACAATTGTTCGCCGTACCTAACGGCGGGTTTGGGCGTTGCATGCTGAAGCTACGCAGTCATGATGATCTGCACTCGGGCTCATCTGTAAATGCCATAGCACTGGCTTCACAGTGTGCGCGTTACACATCTGTAATTAGCAGACCAAAAGGTACCCCAGCATTAATTCCTTCGGGTATTCCGGTACGGTAGGTCGGGCATCACTCGGGCCAATGACGTTAAATTTCGACCACACACGGCGAATTTATGCAGGTTCATAGTAATATTGTGACAAAACGCTCTCACAATCTGCAAAGCCGATTGCGAGTCCCGATGCGCCAGTCATAGGGTCGCTGCCCTGTAAAGGTCCTCGTTACTTGCGCCGCTGCCGTGAAGTGTAACCGATGCTCAAATCGTCGCCGCAGACCTTAATACCTAAGTAATTTTGCTTCGTATTTACTCCGTTTCGTGACCGCATTCCTGTCTTTTCCAGAATCTTGCGTGACGGCTCTTTGTGACCATACCTAGCACGGTCCACTCGGAGAGGTGTAGCTAGCCGAAAAGCAACATTTTTTGATGTGGCTTATTCTGGCATTAACAAAGAATGCCCGTCGTCCGCCACAAAATAGTCGGCCAATGAAATGGCATGTTTTGTCCTTTTTGACCGGCTTTGTCGATACAAATGGCGGTTCACTCACACCATTCTTGCGAAATACGCACAGCCTCTGTCAACTGCAAGAAGTCCCGCCAGGTAACTGGGGGCATGGTCTCGAGAACCATGAGGATCCATAACGAGGGCGCTGGGGATGTCAGACAGCAAATGACGTTTCAGGCCCAGACCAAAGGGATGCTTTACACGAGCCGCTCCGAATGAGTCCACTTGATCACTATTCTCTACCTACTTAGGTACCGCCGTAGAAGGCAGCTTCTGCGAATCCGGAATATCCCTGTGTTGTAGAGAACTGCCTGTGAGGACGTCGCTGCGAGGCTATTACGTGGTTTCAGCCTGCGGCCCCTTGGGAGCGTATACAAACTGTAAGAAGTATGCGAGTTGAAGCGAGAAATACGCATGTAAACACACAAGCAAAAAAGCTTCATTATTAGGAAATTTGGTTATCCATTGCTCGCTACAAGTTGCCCGAAGACGTGCAGAACTGATGTCGTTTATTCGTAGTAAACCGTGACTCGTTGGTCAAACTGCAGTCGACCACACCGAACCTTTTCTTTCCAGACATGCCTGATCTGAACCAACCCGACTCCTGCCTGGTGATCGGCGACGGTTACTTCGGCAACTTGCGTCCCTTTCGTCATTACAGCGAGCGCATTTGCTTCGTGTCGTCCATGCTCTCCAACGCACTCCTTGCGATCTTGCTCATTCGCGAGAAAAACGAAACGATGAAGCCGTACACTCGCGTTCTACTCATCAACGTCCTCGTCGACTGCGTCTACACGATCACGTGCATGGTCGTTGAGATGGTAGGTCATCGATACCAGCTAACTCAAATATCACAACGACGACCTTTCGGCGCATTCGGGTCTTCTTGCGCATGTTCGACATAGCATGAGTTCAAGGTGCATCGAACTGCGATCGCTCAGTTTAAAAGCGTGTTCATGTTTTTCTAATACTGCACAATATTTACTAACTTAGTAGAATACCCTTTCCGCTCGGTTTTGTCGCTACAAAACAGCAGGCAGTTCACTACAAATGGGTGAATTACGTTCGACATTTTTCCGTTTACTGGAATGCCCCGAAACGGAGAAGTTTGGATGCTCTTTCCAACTCAAGAGTTCCAGGTGTAGCGCGGAAGCAATTACACAAACCTCAAGGTCGAACGCTGGAGATTGTAGGGTCAATAACATAGTTAGAGTTCCTTATACTTACGGCCAAGTCGACATAAAGGTTGGTGCGTTGTTGGAAGACAGAATAATATACTTAAAATCGGCGATCGGTAGCCACATCATACTCCGCACCATACTGAATCGCTCCGTACCGTACCGATACGGTACGGATCCTAGTACAGTACAGTAGGGTCCGTACTAATGCTAAATATAAATGAATCGGAGTCCGTACTGGACGTACTGACCCAGGCCATACACCCTACTGATTGGCGTCGCCATACCGTACCCCGTGACGTATCAGTATGGTACGCAGTACGGTACAATCCGTACTAAGGTACGGCAGCCGATTTGTGAACAGACGGTCTACTGCAGAATAAAGTATCCACTGTTCTTTTCTTGACGCATGGCGTGACGTGCCAACTGTTACCTGCTGCATTTTAGGAAATGGAGATGAATGGCGGCGTCTACCTCTACGTCATCAACGGTATGCCAACCAACTGGTCCCCGACGTGGCAGAAAGCTGCCATATCAGCATGGATATTCGCATGCGCATCCGCTACGTTGGTGCCCGTCATCGAGTTCACATTTCGCTACTTCCTCGTAGTCAAGTAACCTTAGCTGTCAGGCTATATGTGAGTCAGTGGCAGGGTTTCGACTTTAACCTCAAGCCTCATCCAAACCTCACTTTAGGATTGAGGTTTTCGCAGGGTCATGTGGAAGCTGAGGTCATGTTTCCCGAATTCGGAAACCTTGGTGGCTTTAGGCACTACGCGCTGCGCATCAGGCAGCTTCTCGGTCTGGCGGCGATTACGTCCACCTGCGCCTTTGTCGATGCGATGTTTTTCTTCTTCGCTATGGGCAGCGAGCAGGACCACATTGCGGCCTTTGGGCACTTGATGACCAGTCCCATATGGACCAGTGAAGGCAGGAATGTCGTGTACTATGGTGCGGACAAGGTAGCATGCCAATGTTTTAAAACGACACTGTATGGTCAATCTTTTAGTCCAACGTCTTCTTCATTCTCTTCGTCACGTCGGTTTCCATCCAGGACTGCATAATGGTCGGCATTCTAGCGGGCAGTACCATCGTATCATTGGCAACGCTGAGGAAGTGCCGGCATCTGATGTCGCCGAAAGTACGCTACATGCACTCACAGATCAATAGGCTCATGTTCGCGGAGGCAAGTATCTTTAGCTACTGCGATGGATCACTTCCTTAAGTACTACGTCAATGAGTTGCTTTCGCTAAGTCTTGGATCCAGGTTTTGCAGGAATGTCCAATGAAGTCGGATGCCCTTGAAATTTGGAGTCTAGGTTGAACCTTATGTTCAGGTATTCTCGGTGGTGTCTGTGGCGGCTATTCCGATTGGTGTCATAATGACACTTCTTTTCCTCAGTGCTCGGTACGTCGGATTCGGAAACCTGTTCGCGCTTGTTCTCCAATGGATTCCCGCAGTTAATCCGGTAGGTCACCACGACGCAGAAATATTCGTGAAATTGTATCATCGTAACAGTGGCCTTCAGATCACGACCATCTTCCTCGTGGGTCCCTACCGAGAGAAGGTCTTCGGCAAGCTTTGGCCCTCCTTTGCGCGACGGTCCGCCGTTGGTGACATGAGTCGCACGAATCTCTCGTTCGCGACGTCACTCGTTGTTGGCGTAGGAGAGCAATCACAGCAAATGGAGTAATCGACGCGGAAGAGTTAAAAACAAAATGCCGTGTCCGCCAGCAAACTCACTATCTACATTCAGCATTAAGTTCTTTGGCAAAATCACGTTTCCTGGAAGTTTATGCGTTCACCGTGTATGAATGTGGCTGGGTTACTAAATAAACGATAGTCTTTCACAAGACGCGGCGACGTTGAAGGATAGAGCATGACAAAACTTATGTTAAATGCACCAAGTCGCGAAGTGAAATGCGTCGGGCGAGATCCGAGAAAGTTATGCACCCTTATCAGTGTTTGCTCTCGCAGCCGGTTCTGATGCGCGTCCTTTCGTTTTTTCGCTTACCTCCAATCGAGCGTTGAAATTGTGTGGGCTGGAGAGCTGCAAGACGTGTCTTTGAAGCATGCCCCCTTTGGAAAAGAATGCTAAAGAGCTCAGCTACGACATCGTCGACCACCCTTCGAGCCGGATTTTGGAGCAACTGCTGAGATTGGTAAAACTATGCAGTTATTTTTGTGTCACTAGTGTAAAACGTTTCTCGGATAGTACTTAGTAGCGTCTGCAAGTGGGACAAAATGCACCCTTTTAGGTCGTGGAAGGCGAGGATTGGTTGGGCTCCATTCACGACTATGTCGCTTGGCGCAATGGTCATGCTAAGGGCAAATATCACCTTTTCGCTGCAGTTGAACAAGGTACGTTGCGCTCATGAGACGCACGTGAGCATTTGAGCGTCAGTCGCGCATGTTTTTGAAAGAGAGAGTAGGTAGGCCAAGTTAACTTTTAAGCTAGTGACTGAAGTACCTAGTCTCTTTTTTCCGACGTACATTGTTGCACAGCTGCTGATGCATGTCCCCAGTTAAGGCAGTGATCGCTTGCTTGCGTCCGTTAGCGTCGCCGTCATTTGTGCAACGACGCCGGGTAGTGAGCCGCTGACGGTCATCGGTAACTGGGTGACTCACCCGGACTACAGAGGCTGTGGCATCGGCTCGCGAGTGTTCGACGAAGCTCTGAAGTCATCGGAGGGAAATACGATGCTCTATTCGGGTAGGTGTTCGCACAATTTTTCCGCGCGGTCCAGTTGGCTTATTTAGTCGAGTCAATGTCAGAGACATACGCGCGTCGCTACGGTCTGGCCATACTCAGCCCTTGGCGGATGCGCTGCATAACAGCAGCGTGTAGCAGTGTCCAATTCGAGCGCCTTGCAGTCGACAAGTCGTTGACTATTAAAGATATCGACGAAGTGGACTGCGAAAAGATTCACGAATTTGACTCCAAGATTTTGCCAAATCACGACCGAAGATCTTACTTGGAACAGTTCCTGACGCAAGCGGAGTCGTGGACCAAGGTAGTTCATGACCTGTATTGACCTAATACCTATACCTAATACCTAATACCTAATACCTAATACCTAATACCTAATGACCCTGTATTGACCGAAATCCAGAATAAAACTAACTGCTTGGGCAGAGAAATTTCGAATCATTTTAAGCCCATTGAAGTCAGCGAATACAGTGTCAGGTCTGACCGCTTAAGTCCAGCGCCGTCGAGTAACACTTCCAGCCTGACGTACAAAATGTTCTTCAGATCGTTCTAAACCCTACTGGCGGCGTTGCAGCGATTTGCCATGCAAGACTGTGTCATAGAAAAGAGCTTGGAATTGGCCCGCTCTACGCCGACGACAACGTAATTCGATCAAAGGTGCTCCCATTCATACCGAGAATTTTCAGGCTGCCGCTAGCACATCACTTCGAGCTCTGCTTGAGTCGATAGCAGGGCTGCGCGAGCTCCGAGAGATCAACATGAAAATTCCAGCTACGAATGGGAACGCCTTCCAGCTCTTTGATCGTCTCACCGCGGGACAATGTGACGTACATGGCGACTACGTGCCGCAGAGCACGAAGCGGGCTATAGAGGTAGGTATTCGTCGATTTGAATTGTCAACACTTTTAAAGTTACGTTTAGGCACCTGGCGCCGAAGTATGGGCAGCAGGGGAATGCGACACAATGCTGTGGTAGCATTTTCGCCGTAGGCTTACTCCTCTTTCATACTTTCCCGTAGACTTGAGAATAAATACCGTCAACGACATTGCTAGCCTTATCCGTGTTGGATCGCCATTCATTCCGGGCCGTTTCGCTCTTGGTGACACCTCAAAGCACTACCGATAATAGCACTGAAAGTAAAGAGTCATGCGCTTGTGAGTAGTGCCATGACCTTCTAACTGCTTCTGCCGAATTTTATTGTTTTCTCAGAAACTCTGCTTTAAACGTTCATCCTTTGTTAGCGGACTATGGACAAGTGAAGTTATTAAGCAAGCGAATTAACCAAGCGGGGATGTTGTCAAGGACGGTTGTTACACGCACTCGCATATCGCGGGTTGGCCCGGCTTGCAAGCCATGATGCTTGGTCCGCCACCGCCATTCAACATGCTCATGATTTCCTCCATTGGATCCGGTCCTCCACCGCCGCCGCCACCGCCAGGCGGTCCTCCTTCTCCGCCACCGCCGCCTCCAGGCGGTCCTCCTTCGCCTCCGCCGCCAGGTGGTCCTCCTTCTTCTCCGCCGCCTCCGCCAGGTGGTCCTCCTTCTCCGCCTTCTTCTCCACCGCCACCTCCAGGCGGAAGCTTGCTGAGCGCATCACCGCTGGCGCTGATGATGCCGGCGGTGCCGCCTGTAACGCGCATAGTTGGAAATCGTCGCTTCCTTCTATGTCACTATAAGCTCGAATGAACTTACCCAGGATGTTGCCGATCAGTCCTGACGGGTCGGCTAGCGGCTGGAGTCCGCCTTGAGCATACGCGACAGACAGAACCTACAATGGCCGGTACGAATCTCGGCGTAGCTAATTGGATCCTGATCAAACCCTGGACAACGGTTCTAAGTGACTTACGGCAACAACGAAGAGAGCAACTTGCAAAAGTCCCATTCTTCGAAATAACGGCCACCTCGACGCTTCTCTAGGCCTATTGACAAGATGGATCGGAAGCACTGAAGATAAATATTTCCTGACACTAGCTCCCTTTCAAAGAGCCTCTCACGGATCATTTATGCGTTTCTGGCATGTTCCTGGACTGAATAAGGCGCCTTTTGTAGATGTCAGTCTCAATAGAATTGGGAACATTTGAACAGAAGGTTCTAGCCTCGTGACGACGATAGTAACGCCGAGAAGCCGTTTCAACTTCTTGAAGGGACGCTACCGGGTATCTGCATCGCATTTCAAATTCGATAAGTCTCGATTGCGCTAAAGGAGACGCTAAGCTTTCAGACCAACTCTACAATCACCAGTGAAGCACTATACCTAAAAAAATTTCATATTTGCCGTAACCATACAGTCTTCGGGATATGTCGGGAGTCTACAACCAGTAGCACCAGAGTGAGAACGACATGACAGATTCCCTGAAAGGACTGACCATGTGATTTGAGACTTTCACTCTCGGCGCTTGAACGACGTTCCGACGTCTCTAGCTACATGGGCTATTAAACAGATGCCACCGGTCCTTAGTAAATGCACTAGTACAAAGGGTCTCTTCGACCTTCAGTCGAAAATATCCCCTGTATGTCCTATGGTCGCCATATAGCTGTGCTATGCGCCGTAGACACTTGTTCGAATACTACGAGCAAAACTGTGAGCAGATGGCCGAGAACTGACAGATTCGAATCCGGTTCCCGACACCAACCATTGGCAACCGGGTGACTCTACGAAGGGTAAGCCTGGTCCGGCCCGGTTAGAGGCTCAAAAGTTGGCAAACATGGTCAAATTTCAACTACGTTTTGGCAACTAAGCCGAAAGGTCGGGAAACTCGACCTATACAAAAAATCATAGCCAGTATTTTTGCCATGTTTTCCTGATGTTGCCAAAAATGTTTGAATTTATCGGCTTCGGCGGCTAATCTTTGCCTGATTGCCTTGCTTTGTCTATTCTGACCAGTGCTAGCCATAATTCTCCCTTTGTTGAGCAGAACGTAGACATAACTTCCTGAGTTTTTTTCGCATGTCAATTACATTCATGAAAATATTTATTCGATGCGACCGGGATCATGATAAAGTATTCGATTAAGTGGTATCGGGCTTCTTGTGGAACCCAGAAGGTTGAAGTTAGTAGAGGCCACCACCTGCTCCGGCGCATACGCACACAGCACGTTGGCCCATGGGGCACATCGTCATGCCCGTGTTAGGACCTTCACCGCCGCCAGACGGGTCGGCCTGCTGAGCCGGCTTCGGGACCGGTTGGCCAGGCGGAGGGAGGCCGCCGCCTGCGCCTCCAGGACCCTTTGGCGGAGGTCCACCTGGCTTTTTCGATGGACCTTTTTTCGGGGGTCCTTTCTTCGGCGGTGGGAGCTTTGCGGCCGCATCTCCGCTTGCCTTGATGATGTCGGCCGTGCCGCCTAAATAAGGCGTAATTACGGCTTCCTAGGGTTTTCGCGACAAGCCAGCATACCGAGAACGGTGCCGACGATGTTGCTTGCTACGTCAGTGGCCGGCTGAAGTGGCATTCCTCCGCCGCCGCCTCCTCCTCCTTGAGGCATACCTCCTCCTCCACCGCCACCACCTCCCTGAGGCATACCTCCGCCACCTCCTCCGCCGCCTTCACCTCCACCGCCACCGCCTCCGCCAGCACCTCCTCCCCCGCCGCCGCCTTCTCCTCCGCCGCCACCCTGTGGAGGACCACCCCCCTGACCATACGCGTGAGAGAGTATCTGAAGCTACGAACGTAAGCAAGCGCTAAGGCACATTCCGGTACATATGGCCCGACAGCCGCCAGGAACTATCGCAATGAACCGAATCCGACTTACCCCGAATAGAATCAGGACCAGTTCTAACCGACGCATGGCTGCTACCCAAGAGACGAGCGTTCTTGTGACACACTTGTCTACTACGTTGCTTTCATACATCCTAACTGTCTTTTGCAGGAGGCGTCGTCGCATCTCACGACTAACGTATGCCTTCCCTTTCTTGGGGCCTCGGCATTGTCATGCAAAAATGGCTTCAAAGAGAGTCATGGTTCGTCATTGTGTTCTTATGCGGTCATTCCTAAGGTAACGGCTGTTGAGAAACTTCGCGACGTTTCCTGTCATATGTTGAAGCTCCGAAGCGTGTGTCGGAATCAGAGGAGGTCCATGTAGCACCACTCTCTGCCGCTTATAAACGCTACACAATGCTTGCATTTCTCGCCGGAAGAGAGCGTACGAGAATTGCCGGACATTTAATCTGCCATAGCACGCGCTTAAAATCACTAGAAACGCACATAGGCTCAAAGCAACATAGCAAATGCACAGCATAACGCACAGTTCGATTTACACAGAACAACCGAGCTGTCGGATAGTCATACAAGTACACTAGGCCTGGGCGAGAGCGGGTTATTTGGGAACTGAGGGAGAACGCGAACGGAATTTGTAATTTTGGACACCAGTTTTCCACTTAAAGGAGCACAAATTTTCCGCTTCTTCAACAGAACAACGCCGGCTCATTGTACGTTGTACGAGAGTCACGAGAGTTGTTTGCTCCGTTACGGCATCATGTTCACGTGTGGTTCCATTTTGAGAGTTAACAGAACGGAATGGAACGGGTAGGGGTGGCCCTTTGAGGCAGGAACGTGAAGAGAAATACGTTTAAGGGCAAAAGTCAATCTGGACGGACACGGGAGTGCTTTAGGTAGAGCATCCCAGCCTTAAAACGGTACATGCGTGTGACAAGTTGATCATTCAGTAACGCATTCGCGGGGTTCTTAACGTCACCAGACCGGCAAGCGACAGGCCTAGACCTGATCGACGCAGCTGCAGTATGAACGCAGTCGCCGTGTGATAGACTTCTTCGTCGTACCTCATCCATAACGACGGGTTCTGACAAATCAGTTTCTCTGCTTTCCTTATCTGAAAGCTACGCGGTATTACGGCGGCGCACCGAGTCCTTACCGTTGACGATACGCACATCGGAACCAGCGTTAAGGAGGCTATCTCGATAAGACAATCCAGGATATTAAAAGCGACGAGGAGCACCAGTGACCAGCTGTGGACTGCACCCTGAATCAGGCTTGTGAGGCCCACGGCAGCGTACAAGACCCTCGGTAGCGCTAGGAGAAGCCGAAGCAGCGTGTGGACCTAAACGAGCTCGGTAAACGCAACATGGGGGATAGTCTAACCAGATGTCCACCTGAAATACACAAGGGGAGGAGGGGGCCTTTCGAGGGGTGTGATTACATGAGCACTAGGTAAGTGGTCCGACCCTAAGGAACTTCAAAACAATTTTTACAATATTGTCAAATTTCAGCCTAAAATTCAGTTGATGTCGCATGCGGCGAGCCTTTTTTACCCTCTCTAAACTTTCGCTTCTTTTTCAGGTTGAGATAGCAGTATGCTTTTGTGTCGGATAAATTCTTATACACTAAAGCGCTGGTGTCTGTTCGGGGACAAAAAGTTTTCGCGATCGTCCCAAGTTTGGTATCATTCGATAGGGCTTCTAAAGCTATGGAAATCTGGAAAGTTTCATCTGGATCGGTTGGCTAGAAAAAAGTCGCGGCCGATCAAAGTTCCAACAATTGCTCTGCTTCCATGCTATAGCGGGCCCGCTATACCATGCTTCCCATGGCGGTCAAGAAGGCAACGCTTCAACTGGTCTGCGGTCCCGGGGGTTTTCCTGCATGGGGAATCCGAAAATGTCGTTCATTTTCGTATAGGGGGTTTCTAGGGGGAGTTAGGGGGCAGGCCCATGCTTATATGCTATAGCGGGCCCGCTATTGAGCGGACATACGCTATGTGCGCGCTACATGACTACATCTGTATGCATTAACAATGCATGCGGCAGTGCTTTTGAATGAATGCAAGTTCTCTAGAATGCACTCAACCGCGACTCTAAGATAGTCGGACAAGTGAAACAGAAGACACGTGTCAATGAACCACAAATACTAGCGGCGCCGGCCGCGCGGAGCGCGGCCAAGCCGCTAGTTATCCTACTTAACTAAAGCGCTGGTGTATGTCTGTGTGTGACAAAAAATTTCGAGCTACCCGGGCATGTTTGATATCATTCGATAGCCCTTCCAAAGTTATGTAAAACTGGAAAGTTTCAGCTCAAACGGTCAACTGTGAAAAAAGTTATGACCGGCCAAAATTTTGTATGGGTACCACCGTCACGGTTTCCAGTTTTCGGCCTCCCCGGACGAATTTCGGGGAGATTTTGCGCCCCGGGGGGTTTTCGGGGACGCTGTGTCCGAATATGTGGTCCATCCCGCTTTTCCGCCCGCCCCTGGGTCCGTCCCGCCTCTAGGCCCGCCCTGCCCCAGGGGCGGATTCCGCATATATGCCAAAACGGACCCGAATTTGTGCTCTCGGGGGTTTTTGGTGACGCTGAGTCCGAATATGTGGTCCATTTCACTTTTCCGCCCGCCCCTTGATCCGACCCGCCCAGGGGCGCATTCCGCATATGTGCCCAAAACGGACCAGAATTGGCAATAAACCATATCGAGCTATGCTGAGTGCAGGCATGCTGCCAGTTAGTGGTGCCGCCCCGTCCCTGGAAACGACCTGGCTCTCAGCGGGAAACGCGAAACGTTTAGGGAACGGGGGGACGGGAAGGTAAGGGCAAACGTTTGGAGAACGGAGGGGACGCTCGGCGAAACGTGCGAACGTAGGGGAACCGGGGGAACGTCCGGGACCGGAGGAAACGTTCGAGTCGCCGGGGGAACGTTCGGCATACCGAGGGATCGTTTGTGGAACCTGGGGAAATGTCATGAACCAGAGGAACGTCGATGGACCGGGGGAACTCAGGGTACGTTCCCGGAACTGGGCAAACGTTTGGGAAACCGAGGGAACGTACGAGAAGCCGGGAACCGAGGGAAGGTGCGGTTGACCAGGGGAACGTCCGGGATCCGAGTGAACGTTCGGGAACGGGGAGAAACGTCGAGGAACCGGGGAGACCGAGGGAACGTTCGGGAACCGTGAAAACGTCCAGAAACCAAGGTTACATCCGAGAACCGAGGGAATGTACGTGGAAAAAAATCTTGGTAACCCGATGGACGTTTGGAAAACCGGGGGTCAGGTAAAAAAGGGAACGTCCGTGGAACTGGAGAAATCCAGGTTAGATTTTGTGAAACGGGGGTAAGGGGGAATAGAGGTAACCGCCGAGGAAGGGGGAGCGGCGCGGACATAGAAATCGTCGGGGAACAGGGCGGATGGTGGGACATTCGAGAAACATGGCAACCTTTGAAGGAACGGGGAGACAGTCGAAAAATTGGGTAACCACCGGGAAAGTATGGGCCAGTGTACGGGAAACTGACAGGGATAAAGGGGACCCGTCAGGGAATAGGGGGTCGGGGCCGTCGGGGAAATTTTGCTGTGACTGTTCCGTCTAGCGTCCTACGGCTAGCGGCGCGGGCGCGCGAAGCGCGCCCCGTCGCTAGTTATACACTAAAGCGCTGGTCTGGGTTAGTCCCCCTAAAAAGTTTTTGCTATTGGTCCCAATTTGGTATCATTCGATAGGGCTTCTAAAATTATATACCACTGAAAAATAAAGGTTTCGTCAGTAGTCTAGAAAAAAAGTTATGCCCGCTCAAAGTTCCAACATGCGCTGCCTGCACCATGCTATAGCGGGCCCGCTATCGCAAGCTTCCCCTAGCGTGAAACAAGGATAATTCCTTTCGGGAAGGGCCTCAGGGGTTTTCCTGCATGGAGAATTCGAAAATAAAGTCAGTTTTTGCATAGGGGCTCATTTAGGGGGAGAGGGGTAAGAGGGGTGCTGCTTCCATGCTATAACGGGCCCGCTATCGCATGCTTCCCATAGCGGGAAAGAAGGATAATTTCTACCGGGAAGGGCCTCAGGGGGTTTTCCTGCATGGAGAATTCGAAAATAAAGTCAAAGTTTTAAAAAAATGCGATGCACAAAGGTTAAAATGTCGGATGGATGCAGTAGCGCTATAACTGGTAAGTTTTCTTCTTGGTACAAGTAATCCCCGGTAGCGGCGCCGGCTGCGCGAAGCGCAGCCCAGCCGCTAGTTTGAAGTTTAAGAAATTCATCGTTGGGCTGCTCATGCGTCGAGCTCGATCAGCTTGATTCAGCCTGACCTGCGGTCAGCGTAGAATGACTCCGCTTAAAGGGCAAAGATTCAAACATTTTTGGGTCTTAAGCCCAACATTTTCGACCAAAGGAGCTATCGCTTAAAGTTATTGTGATAAGTGTTCCGAAGCCATTCCCTGAGTGCGTCTATTAATTCCTGGCATAATTTAAGTTTTTGAGTGTTGCCAAGTTTAAAGCCACCATTATTGTATTTTACTCTGTCTATCCTTTGACATATTGGCTAGGCATATTTGGTCCTACGTCCAGGGAGCCACTACGTAGAGGTCAAACTACGCTAACTACATGTTCTTTTTAATGGTACTCCGATTCGGCTACGTCTCCGTGGCCGCGCATCACGTTTTTCTGTTACAGTTGATCGTGACAAATTGTTTATCGTTAAAAGATACCGAGGACATGTGTAACAATCGCCCAACTTCGCCACGAATGGTGGAACAGCGATCTTGCGGACGTGCCTCGTCGACTAATTCGATGCGAGTCGGCCTTCCTCACCGATTAAACAGTTTGTAGCGGGGCGCGACGCACGACCGTCAAAACGGTCAAGCTTTCCCACGCGCCGAAAACAGCGGACACAACAACGACTAGAGAACGCGCGCATGCCCAAACAAACCTGTTTTTGGGTTCCTTTAAGAAGGCGGCGCTGGTCGGACGTTCGTGGGTTCGCAAGGTCACCTAATCTCCATAAAAGCGTATGATTCATCGCTTAAGAACAGCGATCCAGTGCCCACCAAAATGGTCAGCTACGTTCACGCCTTTGCGCTAGTCACCTTCGCAGTATGTGTGCTGGCCGACAAGGACCCCACGAAGGCTCCGCCACCACCACCATTCCTCGAGGGCGAGCCAGAGAGCGCCGTCGACGAGTATAAGAAGATCCTCGAGACCGGCAAGGATCACCCGGAGGAGGTCGACGGCAACGTCGAGGAGTGGATCAACAAGCAGAGCGACAAAGTTCAGGTACGTTAGCGTCGAGCTTTGTGGCACCGAAAATGATCTGATTAGCGTCTCGGTGCCAAATTAGTTAGTCAGTTCTCCATGAATCTGCGCAGAAATCGCAGCTCTTTTCAGGCGAAGTACAAGCAGTTCACGCAGCAGCAGAAGGCGATTCATGACGAGGCGCTTGCTCTTCACAAGAAGGTCACTGAGAAGTATTCTCCGGAGGCAAAAGAGGCCGACGCCAAGATCCTGGCCATCGTTGACGACAAGGCGATCCAGCGCGAAGAGAAGGGTGAGAAGATCGCGGAGGTCCTCAAGTCGTACCCGGAGTCTGTCCGCAAGGAGCTCGTAAGTGTCTGCTCATTTAACATACGTGCTACGTAGGCCACTGTTGTTTACTAGTACTCCTTGTCAAGTTGTTGAATGTGTCGATTAACACCCGCCTTTCAGGGCTCTTTCGCAAAGGCGAGCAACGACGCAGCACTCAAAGCGTCTTCTTCGGACGTGAAAGGCGGTGGTTCCGGCAAACCTGCGGGAGCCGGATGGGCGACGTCCGGCAACGCAACGGAAGTTTCCAAAGAGGAGCAGGAGGCCAACTATATCGTCGTTGCCTTCATCGGAGTTCGTCGGTAAGTTCGCGTTCGCATTCGAATTTTAGAGTTTTGTTACCAACAAACGGAAGCTTGTTTGTTTAGGAGATGCGGTTGCTACAATAATAACTACTATAACAACTATGGATACTACAACAACAACTACGGGTACAACCGTGGATGTGGCTACTACCAAGGAAGATACGTATGTAGCTGATGAATGTTCGAATCCTACGTGAATCTGCATGAGGTCGATAAACATATGAAGACGCTTCTTGGAATTCCAGGTTCCATAAAGCATAAACGGTTGGTAAAATGTTACGCTGCGTCTGGAGTACCAAATGATGGCTCTGGGTAGCGCATATGGAGTTAAAAACCTGTGACTGTCTTTTTTAATCCTCCTGCGGTTATATTTTGCAGGTGGTTACACTACTGAACAGTTCATATTATTTTACCCGTATAAAGGCTGAACGTCAACACGCATTTGGAATAATTTGGGTTTTGTGCAAAATGCGCTCACGGAGGAGGGAAAATTGCAGAAAATCTCGTCCCCGCTGGACGGAATACCTTCCCATCATCCGTCGCCAATGCACGATGTTAGAAATCCAACTGCCAGAAGAATGCCGATCATGATGAACGTAGTTCTCCGTTCGTGTTTCCGCTAAAGCATCGATACTGCGATCTGCCAAGAAAGCGAAATCTTCTTTGTTTAACTGTGAAAAGAACGCTACCTTATGCGGTCCACGCGAAGGGCAATGTGCGGTTCTAACGTTTCTTCAGGAACCCGCACGCGCATTTTAGAGATGCACGTCGCGCGTGTGAAGATTTTGACCGTTCAAGAGGGATGCGACAACGATTTTCCCAGGAACTTCAGTATTTCCATCGATTAGCGGTGGGAACTTAAACATTTTATCATGTAGTGCCCTCTAACGCTTTTCCCATCTTTTGTGATATTCATGTCTTTTTCTGGAAAGCTGGAAGACAACCAGAGGCCGAAGTGTGTTCAT
>JNEY01000980.1:11720-33729 GCA_020875895.1 Aphelenchus avenae
TCACTTTACTTTAGCCCTTTGCTA
The DNA here is from genome assembly GCA_020875895.1 of Aphelenchus avenae. Taxonomy (NCBI): domain Eukaryota; kingdom Metazoa; phylum Nematoda; class Chromadorea; order Rhabditida; family Aphelenchidae; genus Aphelenchus; species Aphelenchus avenae. The sequence continues at coordinate 11,745 of JNEY01000980.1, forward strand.
TCCTTAAACTCTCATACTAAATTTACTTTCTCTACTGTTTATTTGTGTGCACTTTTACTTGGGCTCCATTCTATCTTCTCTCAGTCCCACTTGCGCAATCCCTCGGACTGCCTGCTTGAGATGCAATGCCTAACTGTGCTGCTACCACTCTTCGTGGGCAGTGAGCCGCTTCCTTCGGCACACGAGGCGCTTGGCCACGCAACATGGTCGGGCATCTTCTTGTTGTCGTCGGGAGTGTCGCGAACGGAACTCCGTTCACGAGCAGGGAAATACTCCTTGCGTTCACTAAGCGCGCGTGTGGCGTTCCGCCATGCGTGCGTGTCCCGCGTCGGGTATAAAAGCCAGCGGCGGAGCGTTCTCCCGTCAGTGTGGGTCGCAGGGCGACCAGTGGAATGTGACCGGGAACTCCGCGGTTGCATCTCCACTGGCCCGCAGCGGAACTCCGCTGTGGGGCGCCGAGTGGACTTCTACCTAGTCTACGGCCCGTTGCACGTTAGGCCAATTTAGGCCATATGTATCGTCATATTGCGTGCACATTTAGGCCATCGGGCCATTGTACTTTTGCCACATTTATCCAGGGTTTAAATACCCAAATTTGAGGTCATAAAGACGTCAACCAGTCAGTCCACGGGACACCGGCGGCAGCGGCACCACCAGTCAGTCCTAGAACACCGAGGCACAAGAGCCTAGTCAGCCCTAGGGAGCCATCTCTAGGGCACCGGTAGCCGACCTCCGAAATCTTCTGTCGCGCGGAGGCTTGAGACTTGTTCGCGACAATCTTCATTTTTCAGGCTTGCAGAGGAGGTGAGTAATCAAGAAAACGACAGATTCTTTTTATTTGTGTTACAGGCCGTCATGATTACGGCGTACCACTCGAAGTGCCTGATGGACCTGATAGTTTTAAAAGGAAGATCCACAACGTTGATCCACCCGTGGTATTTCGATCGACAAGCAGACGAAGGCCGCTGTGAAGGTAAAGTATATTATTGGATTTGGTTAGGGGTCGACTAAGCGTTCTTAAATGTAACCGAAATTTGCCTTGAAGACCGAAAACTAAACCGCAGAACTATCTGAAAACTTAATTAGGTAAAAATATTTGTCAGCCTTGTTTCAAACCTTTTGGCTTCCGGCGCTTTATGCCCCTAACATTAAAATTTGTCTACAACTCACTCTTACGCTGCGCTAGACGCATAACCGGAAGCTGTCAAAGCTTACGTAGTTTCATTCTTGACTGTTCTTGCCGTAGCCTTCACGGCAGCAGCGGAAAATATGGGACGAGGGACTGGAGGGCGACGTACAAGGGTGACAAAGTTTTTGCTTAGATACCCAAGACTTCGGACATCCTTGTTGCGTATGCCGCGTCGACTGACTACATCTCAATACGACACAAAAAGAAAGGTTCCTGGTTTATCCAAACCATCTGCAAGGTGTTCTCAACGCATGCTGCTAACGAGGACATTCTGCGTTTGCTCACGCGGGTTTGTTTCAGCATCTTATGATGTACGAAGTACGTAGCGTTTGCGACGGATCTGTTGTGGCCTCCAAATTTTGCTCCTTCAGTTAAGTATTTTGCAAAGCAGATCAGTCCATTGAGCTAGGGTCGCAGTTATCACTTTTTACCGTCTCGGCACATATTGGCTACGGATGCGGCGCCGATGTGGCATTACAGTTGCAGCACCCGTTGCATAATATAAATGTTGCTTAAGGTCAACGACGAGGCGGCAACAAAGTGCGAAAGTGCAAGAGGCGACAAGCAACAGCCATCCTTCGTTTCCCAGTTGCGAAAGACCTTCTATTTCCTTCCGGGAGTGAAATCCGAGAAGCCATTAAGTACGATGCGTACGATATATGAAACATTTGTATCCGGCGCCAACATATATGCGACTACTGCGATCCAGTTCAGAAGACGGATGTTTGGTGAATAAACGATCATAGAGCGTCTTCTCTGCATTTCGGCAACCTCATACTCCTATGGTCGGCTCGGGGTTCTTTAATGTAGACACGGGGAGACTACGTCGAACTGGGAGTAAAGCTGTCGGCTAGGCTTTTTATTCCCTACAGGTCCCGTTTTAGAGTTTCCATTTTTGGTTCCCACTCTTGTATCTGGGTCCCAAAAGAAAAGTGGCGGAAAACAGATGATCAACACAATTTCTTGTGGGAGGCTAAGCCGAAAACTCAAGACACGGGGGCATAAAACACTGGGGCCAACAGAGTGGGAGTCTGGGCTTCAATGAGCGACGAGCAACGTCGTGGCAAATCGGATTTCGGAAACGTGGTAGGTACCTGCTAGAACCTTATAGCAGGTAGGAGGTACGTAGCAATGAATGGAGTCCGCTCGTGCCGCCAAAGCTTAGTCAGAGCTCATTTTATTGAGCTCTCAACGTTCCAGGTCGACGCGGTCAATTGGCCGAAAAGGTGTCATGTTCGAACCGGCCACGACGATGTTGAGCAGCATCCGCGAAAGTGGCCTGAGACGCTCCAGATCTAGAGATCCGGTTGATCTGTCCCGGTGACCAGATCAACGGGACAGAAGAAGAACGGCTCGTAGAAGAGCCTTGCATGCATCTTTGCAGTTTGTTACGTATTCAAAGAGCAAAATCAAACGTGAGACTTGAGACGGACAGTATTCAAGATCTTAAAAGGGGCGGAAATCAACGCAGTTTTGGCAACTGGTTAACATAAACACATTCCAGAATGGCCGAATGTTTGGCACTTTTTTGGGGCGTAATATAGCTTAGCTAAGCCAGCTGGCGCGAGAAAAATACGACGCAAAATTATGCCTCAGTTATCCTCCGATTCGGAAAAAGAATATCCGGATCAGCATGGCCTGAAAAGGGCGAAAATACAGACATTTTATGGCACGAGGTGGTCTCGGTTGGTTTTCGCACTCTCGGTCTTGGTCTCGGCTTGGATAACGAAAATGCCCAGCCCCGAAATGGGGACGCGGGCCTTTTTGCTACATCGCTGAACATGTATAAACCTAGACTTCTTAAACCTATTCCAGATTTTCGACAAGGCGACAGCTGCGAGGACATTCGTGAAAAGACGAAGCGCGTGCCAAAAACGCATAACTGGACTGTCAACGGGACTGAAATGTCATCGGACTCGAGCATCGGACAACCATTTACGGTCGAGGCCAAAATCTCAATCGGTATTATATGGTGCCTGACATAAATCACATAAATTGCCTGTCATTTTTGCGGCCAGGGAATCGGAGCCAGCCCCAGAGACCCTTTCCATCGTTGTCTTCTTTGCGTGCTTAGCCGTCTTATTAGAACCGCTATCGGAAATGTTATAAAATGCCGGTAAGTTTGCGAATCAGTAATCGCCTTCAGATTTGGGATACAGGCGAAACCAGTGCCCCCCCCCCCCGCCGGGCCGAAGGCCCGCCGAGGTAAGGGGGACCAAGGCAAAGCAAATTTTCAACGTGACTTTACCAAGAAAGCCTAAAAACCTCGTTGGCGGCGCCTGCGGCGGGCTATATTGGGTATAAACATGCCAAAACCAGTGTTAAAAACCGCTGCGGGGCAAAAAAACGAAACTTCGGAAAACTACCAAAGGTAAGGGTCCCCCCTTACCATGGCGCCCCTCACCTGACCGGACCCAAGCTACGCCACTGGGCGAAACCAGTTTCGGGCGGAAAGATCCAGCTCCAGTGGTAAGCCATTTAGTGTTTTAAGGCGCCTTGGAATGCGTTCGCCTTGGGAGGCGAGTTGGAATAATTGCGCCCTGTTGTAATCGCAGAAAGAAAACATCCCGGTCAAAACGAAACCCACACGGCTTTTGTAGTTAGCAATCAAGCTTGCTTTCTGACGTGAATTGACGTGTGGTTTGGCGATCCTCAGCTCCGGAGCCGATTTCGAAACGTAAAGCCGAGTCCGAAAAATTGACGAGTGCCGATTCGAATTATCAGGTGTGACGGCAGGTTTTGCTTTGCCAAACACTCGAGGAACAGTTTCGTGATGCGCGAAAGTACGAGGATGAATGATACGGCGATGAACAAAGTCTGCCGGAAGATATTCGTCGGTGTGCTTATAGCTACTCTGTCGTATAGGAGTCGAATGCTCAGGTACTACGACGATTCGTTAAACGACGATTCGTTAAGGAAAACACGACGATTCGTAAACGACGATTCGTTAACAAAACACGACGATTCGTTAAACGACGATTCGTTAACGACGATTCGTTAACAAAACACGACGATTCGTTAAACGACGATTCGTTAACGACGATTCGTTAACGATGATTTGTTGAAAAATGCCGCAAAACGTGCCATGTAATTGTTTATTCCTTCTCCGATTGGGACGAGGACGAGTCCAGGACTAGTGTGAGAATCGGAACCGACCCAATGGAATCCGTTTGACAACCAGGACCATGGTTTGCCCAGTCCTGTGGCGCATTAGAGGGTAGAGTCAATATTGTCACGGCGTCCGGAGTTTCAGAATAAGCAAAAGTGCCAAAGACAAGAGCGACTTGCGTTTCGCTTCGCAGTGCGAACTGAGTACCCGTTACTTAACAGTTGTACGCACTTGAACCGGCCCTAGATGCCAAGCTGGACTCAGGGAATTGGTCAAAGGCGTTCCCAGGAACGTTTATTCACGTGGTCTCTTTGTCGAACAACGTGTAAGCGCGAGACAATGAAGCAAGTCAGACGTCGAGAAGTCGTTTCTAGGAATAGAAGTCGTGTACTTTGCAGGGGAAATCGAGGGCTTTGCAGGGGAAGTCCAATACTGGGCAAGGGGAAGTCGAATGCTAGGCACGGGAAGTCGAATGCTAGGCACGGAAGTCGAACACTTTATAGGGGAAGTCATTTGGAGTTAAACGCCTACGATGACGCACTGAACAAATGCGAAAAGCAGCAAGTCAGAAAGACACGTCAGGCAGAGAGATCCTTCACGAGGCACTGAAGGAAGTGAGTCGTGGGGGCGGTCGTAGCCGCGATTGTCCTCAACGGTCCACTAGTAGACCTCCATGCGCTTCCATTGCTTCGTGTTGACGAAAGAGTGCGTCTCGCACTCGGGCACTAGGTGACGGTCGGGAAGCCAGTAGAAAATCGTCTCGGCTTCGGGAAGAGGCCTGTCGACCTTCGTCGGCTTGCGGAGACGCTTCGGCGCGGGCGACTCGTCGTCGTACCACAGCACGAACACCGACTCGAGCTTCCTGTTGGAGCAGCCGTCGCGGACGAAGCTCTAAAAGCCGGGTTAATGAAGGGACAGCTATCGACTACATGATAGGTTTGGCGAGTCATGTCTAGGCGTTCTTTCTACGCGCGGGCTAAACCCCTCGATTCGCAACGACTCCAAACATTTTGCCGAATGTTTGAACGATTCGCTTCACGTTTAACCGGTTTGCGTTCGATAAATGCGTACCTCGATAAGGTCGTCGATCGCGTCCGCTACGTTAGAGCCATCAGCGCACCGCAGATCGTTGTTGGGATAGCCGGGCTCCTGGAGGATGAAAGAAGAAGGCGGAAAAGCATCGTCCCATACCTAAAATCTTCAATTTTCCATTTTCCATAGCGGAAACCGACTAACACGAATCTACTTATGACGACGATGAACGAAGATCGGTCATCGAAAAAATTCCGGCCAGTCCTGGCAGTGTTCCAGTGAACCGCCAAGTTCGGGAACTTTGCTGAAGTGAACTTTAGCTCCAGTTCAGTCCACCGGAAGCAATTTTGGTTCACTGAACTTGCAAGAACTGGGAGTCTGGCCTTACAGGAGGAGCAAATGGTAAGAGGGATCCTTTACCTCACGAAATCCTCTGCACAGTTTTCGTCATTCCCCCTGGTCTGTCCGTCAGTCGGCCCGTTCAACCTGTCGTTCCACATTAACATTTCGCCATTTAAGCTTTAAGCTCGGAAACCAAAGGTTTCCGATGAACTCCCAAGTTCATTGAACTTTAGTGAACTCGGGCTCCAGCTCAGTTCAGTTCATCGCGACCATGTTGCGCAGCATCCGCGAAAACATCTGGAGACGCTCCAGACCGTCGCGAGGATGGAATTTCAGCGACTCGTAGACGAGCACCCGCTGCATGATTCCTAAAAGGATAGTATTTGCAGTTTTTTAAACAATAACAAGAGCAAAAACACACGAGAAATACTGTCCATTGCCACATTTACACTGTCCAATGTCAATGGTAGGCGCACTCATAGTTACCGCGATAGTTATATTGTTAAATGGACGACGGTCGCTTGAGACGGCCAACATTCATGCCCTTAACTGGGCGAAAATCAATGACAGGCTCAGGCAAAATAGGCCGCGTGTTTCAAGCAAAACACTGCACACTCAAGCCAACTGGACGTTGCCAAATTACGACACGAATATTCCATCAGCTTTTCTCTAATTTGAACGCCAGTGACCGCGTGAATACCTAGAAAAACACATCCTAACGTGGATGAAAATACGCATGTTTATGGCAAGTGTTTTTCGAAGAGGATGCAAAGACAAATGCGTTGTTGTCTGCGCGAAAATGCGCGAAAATTTAACAGAAGCATTGTGCTTTTACACGTTGTTAGGTTTCGCCGCAAGAAAACGCACCATAGCCCATTATGCTTTGGTTCATCCCGGGAAGTCTTGTTCACCCTGTGTCGAAACCGCTTACAAATGTTGTCACTGGAAATTGCGGGAAGACGTGAGCCCCATGGAACATACAAATAAGTGGTCGTATAGCGAGCCAGCAAGCTCACAACGCGTGCGGCCGCTTTTGAAACGCGTCGCAGCCCTTATCAGTGGGGCGACACGGTTGTGGGCCTCGAGAACGGATACTGGGAACATATCGACTGCTCGGCGTTAGTTGCATGGAAGCTCTGCCTTTGCTATTAATTGATATCTGCGTTTACTTTTTGCTCGGGATTCATGCCTAACGGTGAAGTGGGTCAAGTTTCTGCCGGTGAAGAAGACGAATCCGAGGAACAGTTTATAAACTCACTGGAGCAGGTTTGTTGAAACCACCGGGTTCCGCTGTACACTTGGCCACGAATCACGACATAGATTATTTTCGTGACATTCCACTTTAAGGTTGCGCATGATGCTTTTTCGTTACCTGAAAACTGAACTGCGTTTACATAGCTGAAAACTAGGGCGCTTGTGCTGAATAGCCCCCCCCCCCCACGACCATAGGATAGTATAGTGCTGTTCGCCCTCCTTAATTTTCTTCCTGTTACGTTCTGAAACGGTTGCCCCCCCCCCCCTGGAAAAAGGGGGGAGGGGGTCAACAACACCGAAAGCATTTATGGTCGGGGGGGGGGTATTCAGCACAAACGCCAAAACTAGAAACCTGAGAAACAACCACTGTTTTTTGTATTTAACGCGCCAAAATATGTCCATATCTCAGCGAGTATTCCGCATTAAATAAAAGTTGCGATTGCCCGTATCTTCGATAATATGGAATTTTCAGATAATGCGAAAATAAGTTTCAGATTTACGAACTTTCGATAGTGGGTAATTTCGATGAGGCAGCCATTCTCTACGAAGTTGTTCGCAAAAACGCCGAGGACGATACAGGGAAAGCCAGCCAGCTTCACGGAACACTATTGTTGCTCGCTACGCTTTTCTATGTGTAAGCGACTGGGCCACAGAACCACTGTGGCCAATTAAAACTTTGGTGAAGCCGTTTAACAACAACAAAAAGACTGGAACGTTTAGTAGTCAAGAAAAATGCCCTGAGGCCCTGCACGTGTTGACGGCGGCGGAAGTGATCTTCGAGTCTTTTGACGCAAATGAGAACTGCTGGAAAGAACTAGGCACAACGGACTTCGGCTTTATTAGCTGCGCGAAATCAGATTTGGAGCGCCTCGTCCAGTTCGAATACGCAGTGTCAGAGCTACACGGTGGATCTATAGCGGTCTGTTTTCTCTCTTTCAAAGCTGTTGCAGAAACCACGAGCCGTTCCAGATGCTGTATCACGTATGTTGCACATGCGGCCGCGTTCTACAACACCGTCCTGTTCTCTCTACAGTGGCAGAAAAATTCTACCGACTTCTCCTGCTTCTTTACAAAGTTCTCGTGTTTAAAGACGCAAGTTCGCATAAGTTTGTACCAAAACGTAGCCATACATAGTATAGGTATTGTACACGATGATTCACTCCTCCAGTGCATATAGTGTGAGTGCGGAAACCCCAATTAGGCAGTTCATCAAAATGGGTCAGGGTCGGTTTCGGATATTATGCGGAGCGCTTACACACAACTATAACCGTTGGTGGAAGGAGTGAAAACTCGGCGGTGGATTCCTGTATGACATAACGTCCCGGATATGGTCAGTGAGAGTCTGTTAAGGAGAGCTCAAAGGCTCATGAGGCATAATCTAAGGAGCAAATAAGACCGCAGAGGGGGGGGGGGCGAGGGAGGGAGTCGGCTGCTGAATGTTTAGACATCCAGCAAAGTTCTTTGGATTCAAATATTTCATAGTCGGGTGAGGCCGGAGCGTACCCTATATACCTTTTTCGTGCGTCACATACGAAACTTTTTTGCACTGTTAGTCAGGCAGCAAAAAATGGGTGTACCTGAGAAACAGTTGTGAGAACTAAAAGCGTTGGTTTAGATGTTATCTCAGAATACGTCGTCAGCAATTGGTGCCTTGGTCGAAAAAGGCGTCGCCTGTTGCCTGCGAGACCAAGAGAAGCACGAAGAGGCATTGCTTCATTTCGACGCGGCACGCCGCTTCTACGAGCTACTGGAAGCCTCTAAGAAAGATCGTATACCTGGTGAAGCTCGCGAGATTTTGCAGTATCTTAATAAAAGAGTTGAAGATGACTTCAAGGAGCAACGCGAAAGAGTAAGTTCAGTTCATTTCGGGGGAGTCCAGAGTGAACTAGTGTACTTTTTGGCTAGACGCCTAGTGTTCATTTTTCGCTTAGAAGAAAGCCACACGACAGTCGAGTAGGTCCGCTACAACTGCCGAGACGGGCGCAGTGGAAAATCACCTGAGCACCAGCGCCGCACATGTCGGTCCGCCACACGAGAGACCGCTTCATGGTATGTCTCACTCTCGCGTACTGCGTTTCAATCAAAATATTACTTGAACTAAGTTCCTGTAACGTTGTGGTTCCGTATAAGACTGACGTTAAACTGATTAAGCAAAAAAGCAGTTGCTAGCGTTTTGAACTAGATTAAATAAACTACCCAAGCGGTACTAGTTTTAGAAGAGTCCAACACGAAGGCTACTCAGGGCACTTCCGCTGTCTCGACTGCCTACGCTGTCAAACCCTGTTCCGTCAAGACGGCAAGCAAGCTTCGTTACTACAACGCGACAACAGTAAATAAATCTTTGACAGCTGCGTTACCGATAACATCAGGTCTACAAAAATCACGCTGTTCCAAAAGGATTCGCCCTGATAATCAACAACTACGAGTTTGAGCCGGAGCCGCGCCATGGGACCATGGAGGACGAGAGGGCCATACGCCTTATGCTAGAGGGCTTCGGCTACACCGTGGAATCATTTCAGGACCTCACAGCTAAGGTATTGCGTAGTTGATAAGTTAGTCTTCCGGAATGGTGTAATTATCTGGATTTTTGAGAAGTTCTCCTCTTTGGATTCATCACAACCAAAATCCGCTACGAGTTGACATAACGCCTAATCTGCATTTTAAAATGTAGCGTTCGCCAACCGACCCGGCCCGACAAGCCGACTTTGTGGGGCTCGGGTGTCGAGTCGGGTGGGGGGTTGGCAGCCGACCGCAGGTCGGCAGCCGACCGGGACCCCGACCTTTGTACTGACTTCGGCCATTTCTCGCCAATTTTCGACGAAAGATTGCCTGAAAATTTTCGGGCGACGCCTGCGGCGGAGTGATTTAGGTTGAAAGGCCCAGTTAAATGTACTTTTTGGACATGATTGAATTCGAGAATTCAATCTTTTATGACAGCACACGCCGAAAAAGTCATTTTAGGGCCAATTAAAACGGCAAATTTTTGGCACCGAGGTCGGGGTCGGCTACCGACCTACAGCTAGGGGTCGGGTGTCGGGTCGGGAAGGGGGGGGGGGTGACCTCCTATTGAACTGCGAGCCCAGAAGTCCATAAATAGGCTTACATCAGCAAAGACTGCTGCCGTATCTGCTACGTACTATTCCGTGCAGGCGGACCCACCGCGTACCGTAAGCCATATCAATGGTTAAGGCAATACGATATGATACGTCCGTACCACACGAACGGTTGACGACCATGAGTTACGACTTCCAGACCTTTTCGCCTGACGAGACAGTACGCTGATTCGTAATTTTACCTAGGGTGTGTGAGTATAGACCGCCGAACACTCATTGCCCAAAACTCCAGCTCCTCACCTAAGTTCGATCAGGTCACGGGCCATAGTGTTCAACCATTTCCTGAGAGCTGTCTAATTGTAACGAGCATGAATGCGCACGGATTTGCTGTGTAGACTTGTGTCGTGCGACTGTTATTTCCTTTATTTATCGAAGTTGACAATTGAATCTTATAAAAGCGAACAAACAAACAACTGTTATATTAAGCAAATGCTAAAGACGGCCAAAGAATTTGCGAGAAAGGACCATGAACTCAGCCACAGCTGCATTGTGGTCGTCCTAACGCACGGGCATCTGAACACACTGCTCGGAACCGACGGCTCATTGGTCGACATTGGACAGTTCATACGGTATTTTCAAGAAGCGCCCAGCCTCATCGGGAAACCGAAAATCTTTATTTTTCAAGCGTGTAGAGGAGGTAAGCGAGCTCGGGAACGATTGCCAAATGTTGTTTTTACATTTTCTCTAGATCGACGCGACTATGGCGTACTGCACGAAGTATCTGATGGTGCTCTCAGCTGGATCAGGAAGTTTCTCTCGGACCGACCTGTTTGGATAAGCGACCAGACGAAACACATTGAAAAGGTAGAGTTCCTCATGGGGGATGGGCTTCCGTATGTTTAGGGGCTCTAGTGGTAGTAGACGCTGAACTGTACCACAGATTCTTGCAAATGTTATGCTTAGTTACCCGAAACTGCGGACGTCCTTGTTGCATCTGCCGCGCCGACTGATTATGTCTCGATAAGAAACAAAAATACTGGTTCTTGGTTTATTCAAACCCTCTGCAAAGTGTTCTCGACGTACGCTGCGGACGAGGACATTCTGCGATTGCTTACGAGGGTTGGTTTCAGCGTCTAACATGTTCGCCAGAAGACGTGGCATTGCACAGCTTTTTAAGGTCAACCGCGAAGTCTCCGCAAAGGAAAGTGCAACGGGCCAGAAGCAGATGCCGTCCTGCGTGCATCAGCTACGAAAGGATTTCTACTTCATGCCGGGAGTGAACTCTGAGTAGCATCAAGATATAGTTTGCCTTTTGTTTGTCCAGTCTCAATCCGACTAAGCTAACAACGAAACAAACTTTGTGCTGTCTTCGTACAATAGACGCTGAAGACTCGTCCTAGATAATCGCGTTTTCGAGCCCGCGGTAGCGTGTCAGAGAACGGGATCACTATTTTCACTGGGTCCGAAGCTTCCGATCAAGCGCAACGTGCCCGGATTAGACCGCTTTGCGTTTTACTTTGCAAGCAAAGGAGTGGTCTTCACTGAACGGTAGTACACGCTTAAACCGGACTTATATGCACGTGAAACTAGACTTGAACCGGGCCTTGAGGGAAATCTGAACTCGTGAAACTAAACAAAGGCGTCTTCCATGGAACGTTTATCTGCGTGACCTCTTTGTCGAACAACGTGTAACAGCTTGACAGAGAAGCAAGCCAAACATCGAGAAGTCGAATACTGGCCACAGGAAGTCGAATGCTTTGCAGGGGAAGTCCAATACTGGGCAAGGGGAAGGCGAACGCTAGGCACGGGAAGTCGAATGCTAAGGAACGGGAAGTCGAATCTAGTCAAAGGGAGTCGAACACTTTACAGGGAAAGTTAAAAGCCTACGACGACGCACTGAAAAATGCGAAAAGCAGCAAGTTAGAAAGACACGTCAGGCAGAGAGATCCTTCATGAGGCACTGAAGGTAGTGAGTCGTGCGGAGGTCGTAACGGCGATTGTCCTCGATGGTCCACTTGTTGACATCCATGCGCTTCCAGTGCTTTGTGTTGACGAAAGAGTGCGTCTCGCACTCGGACACTCGGTAGCGGCTGGGAAGCCACCAGGAAATCGTCTGGGATTTGGGAAGAGGCTTGTCGACCTTCGTAGGCTTGCTGAGCCGCTTCGGCGCGGGCGACGGGTCGTTCCACCGCATGTACACCATCTCGAGCTTCTAGTTCGAGCAGCCGTCGCGGACGAAGCTCTAAAAGTCAGGTTAATGAAGGGATAGCTATCGATCGACTAACGATAGGTTTGGCGAGTCATCTCCAGGCATTCTTTCAACGGCTCGCTAAACCCATCCCCCAGATTTTCCGGATGGTGGTTGCCTCGCTACAGCCTGAGTTAAAGTGACAAATCTCGCCTGAAACAGCCTGCCCGCACGCCCCACCAAAAATGCCTTTCGGGACCCTCGGGTCGCTTTCTACAGGCAATTGCCGACCCTAATTGACCGTTTCGCAACGACTCTAAACCTTTTGCCGAATGTTTGAACGACTCGCTTCACGTTTAACCGGTTTGCGCCCGATAAATGCGTACCTCGATAAGGTCGTCGATCCCGTCCGGTACGCTAGAGCCATCATCGCACCACAGTTCGTAGTTGGGATAGCCGGGCTCCTGGAGGAAGAAAGAAGATGGCGGGAAAGCATCGTCCCATACCTAAAGTCTTCAATTTTCCAAGCGGAAAGTGACCAAGCCGAATCTACGAATGACGACGATGAACGAAGCTCAGTGACTGAAAAAATTCCGGCCAGCCCTGGCAGTGTTCCAGTGAACCGCCAAGTTCGGGAAGTTTGCTTAACTGAAGTGAACTTTAGCTCCAGTTCAGTCCACCGGAAGCAATTTTGGTTCACTGAACTTGCAAGTTTAGTAAACTGGGAGTCTGGCCCTAGAGGAGGAGCAAATGGTGAGACGAAATCATCTGCATAGTTTTCGTCTTTCCCCCTTGGTCTGTCCGTCAGTCGGCCCGTTAAACCTCTTGTTCCTACATTAATATTCCGCCGTTTAAGCCGGTTTAAGGTCTACCTGGAGGCCCTTAGAGGGCCCTTCGTGCCCACTTCCTAATATTTTTCCAAAGGTTTTCGACGAACTCCCATGTTCATTGAATTTCAGTGAACTGAACTGGGCTCCAGTTCAGTTCTGTTCATCGCGAAAAATCCCGCTTCATCGGGAACACTAAAACCTGGGCTATAATTAAGTACTTTGCGCTACCTTGCGTGATCGTTTTCAATCTTAACAGTGAAAAGACAGCTTTTCTTCCACTTTTCTTATAAGAATGTAAAAAAGCGATTCTTTTCCTAACAGATATTGTCCCCCAAATAGAAGCTTTTGAATGTTGCGGAGCCCCTAGGCGGTTAAGCTCCTGACTTTTAAACGACCGGTTTGCTAACTTCTGGCTCACGGACGTTAGACTCGCAAAAGTTTAGGTGCCCACCGACATTCTTACCATCGAGCTAACGATTTGGAGGCTGTAAAGGAAAGAAGCGCGAGCCAGAAACTTCAGCTCCTCTCCACGGTATCCATCCTCCGTCCACATGAAGTGGTCGTATGTGGTCCTCGGCCGAAGGCGGTTCACGATGGAGTCGAGAAGGGCGTAGTCGGTCGTTTCTGGCGGATCGAATTCGATGCGCACCACGGTGAAGTCGGCGGCCGTTTGTGCCTTCCAGTAGCTCAGGAACGGGCTGTCGCGGATTCCGACGCGGAAGTCCCTGACGCAGACGTGCTGAAGACGTCGGAAGACCGCCGCGAAGTCTCCGTCCTGGGTTGAGGCCTCGAAGTCGGGCGCTTGCTCGAGAGCGTCGTCGTCCTCCTCGACGAAGATGCGGATCTTGTCGGGCTCTTCCCGGCAACCCTGAAAAGTAACGAGCGTGCCGTTCAAGTTCATGCAAATGAGCGCGAATTGGGTCGGAGAACATAAGGGCGTACTTTAAAATGGATTTATGGCCGTCAGACGTAAACCGGGCACGAAATGTCGGGTGGTTCAGGTCCAGATCGAAAGTGCAAAGCTGCCTACTTTGGACCAAACCTGGCGGGCTATACCAAACCGTACTCCGTTCCGTGCGGTTTTTCATGTGTTGTACGGAACGGTCCGCACCTCGTTCCGTCCTAGTAAGGTTAGGAGTGCGAAACGGCTCGAAACTTGAGGCCGTTATGTGCCATTACATTGGAGAACGGCCGTTTTTTTGCTGTTGCTTCTCCGTGCCATACTCTACGGTACGGAGTACATTATGCGTGCGGTGTCAGTACGGAACGGAGTTCGGTACAAGTTGGTCTGTACGGAACGGAATTGTGTACCGAGGGAGCATCCGTAAAGTCTACTTTGGAACTGCGTAAGATTTAGTGAAAGTAGACCCACAACTTCAACTAGCTCCAGGCTCAGGGAAGATCCAGATGCAGGGACCTGGGAGATGGTTGGTACCTAGTAGGTCCGGGTCCCGGTAGGGGCCAGGTCTGCGCAGATCTATCGGTGTACCAAGGTCAGGGCCTAGACCCACGAGATTATAGGACTAGGACCAGTATAAGGACCAGCACCTGATCACCCTGGAAGAGAACTTGGACCTGTCTTCCTAGCAATTTCTGATGTCCGTTTATGCCCGTCAGTTCCTGGTCAGCGCTCACTGTGTTGAGCTTTCAACATACCAGGTCGACGCGGTCAATGGTCCGGAGGGGCAGCAGGTTCGAGCCGGCCACGACCATGTTGCGCAGCGCCCGCGAAAACATCTGGAGACGTTCCAGACCGTCGCGAGGATGGAATTTCAGCGACTCGTAGACGAGCACCCGCTGCATGATTCCTAAAAGAAGGGCGTTTGCAGTTTTACAACCAATAACCGGAGCAAGAACACACGTAAAATACGCTGTCACGTTTGCACCGTCCAATGTCAAGAGTAGGCATACTCACAGTGACCGCGATAATTATATCATTATATCGCTTGGGACGGGCAACGTTAAACGCCTTAATTGGGCGAGAATCAATGCCATTTTGGCAATTTTTAGGTACCTAACACGCCCATAAAAGTTGCGTTATGAAACGTCTTTAGCGTATACTGCCTAGTCAAGCACGTTCTTTGCGGCAGAAATAAGACGTAAATAAACCCACCAACTAGGTTATTTTCCAGTTCAGAAAAGAGCTTCATGTAATCACCTAAATACCTAGAAAAACACGGGCTAAAACACATGAAAATACAGGTGTTTACGGCTAGCGTATTTCGAACAGGACGCAAAGACAAATGCGTTGTTTGAAGCCAGCACGTCAATACTCATAGCGCGCGTTGCTTGCGCGGGAATTTCGCGTCGGGACCCCGCAAGGGGAACGCATCGCCAACGTTGGGCTGAAACTGTTAATGAGTACGGATAATCCGCTCCGGGAGGAAACATACATGATGCATAATACAGACGTCGTCAAGCGGACTTCGTGCTAACAGAATTTCNGGAGTGCGGTACGGGGGGTGTCAGTACGGTACGGAGCACGGTACGGGGGGTGTCGCGTCCAAGTTTACCCTGACATTACCTGCATCAGACCAGGGCAGTTTTCAGGGCACGACTTGCAGGTTTTGCCATGTATACTTTGAATCAGGCCATGGCATTAGGTCGGCGAAAACACTGACCTGGTGCCCTGACCGCATGTATTTGCCCTGCCCTGATGCCCTGCATCGAAGCATCAAAGTCGAACGTCGAGACGTCGAATACTAAGCAAGGTAAATCGAATAATGGGCAAGGAAAGCCGGCTGCTAGGCAAGGGCGGGGAGGTCGTTTGGCGTTAAACGCTTACGACACACGCAAGGAACGAATGCGAAAGCAGCAAGCCTGAAAGACATTTCGGATCAGAGGTTCTTCACGAGGCACTGCAGGAAGGAGTCGTGCTGCGATCGTAGCCGCAATTTGGAGCCTGCGATAGCGCAACATTGCGAGTGCCCGTTGCAACAGTGTACACTGCCGAACCTGCCCACGCACACAAATCTGCACCTGTGAGATCTGTTTGAGGGCGTCCCAGGGAACGCTCATTCACGTGATCTCTTTGTTGAACAACATGTAACTGCGTGACAGAAGAACAAGTTAAACATCGAGAAGTCGAATACTGGGCAAAGGAAGTCAAAACTTTGCGGGGGAAGCCGCATACTATGCACGGGAAACTGGGATACTTTGCATGAGAAGTCGCGTACTTGGCAGTCGACTACTTTGGGACATGTCAACGCGTTGGGACATGGCGCTTGGGTGCGCCGTTGGCTGCGGACTCGCTTGGAAGCTCTTCCGCTTCTGGCTTTCGATCTTGGCCTAAATGCAGTCGCATTGCCGTTTTCGGCATATGTCAGAAGGTCGTTACCATAGTCCGTGTCGGCAAGCGCCTCCGCCTGCGGCTGATTTGCACCCACGTTGCAAGAGTCCTTCAGAGACTTTAGCTCATTCTGCAAGTTGGTGACCGATCGGCTGAGTTCTTCGACGCGAAGCGTAGTCTCATTGAGCGCCTTCTCGACCTCTTTGAGATCCGCCTCGGCTTCTTGCGCGCGGCTCTCGGCACAGTCCGCACGCCGCTTCTCGGCGGCTGCTGTCGCCTTGTAGGTGTCGCGTTCTCGCTCGGCACTAAAAAGCTTTGATGTTGGTCGTCAAGCCACAAAGTTCTGGGTGAATGCAGAACTTTATAGTAAGGGTTTTGCAATGTTGAGGACGTTGCCAAACCCCAACCCTGTATGACTACACAAAAGCCTCGTGTCTTAGTTCGACTAGGTGGTTACGATTCATCAAAACCTAGTGCCCGTGCCCTAGGCGCATGGCTCACCTTTGCAGTGATTGTTGAATGCTGTCGCAGTATTCGTCGCAGGCGTCGTCGATGGGGCAGGTGGCTTGAACTACTTCACGAATTTTGTCCTGGCAATCCCTGCTCGCCTCCTCAGCACACGGCGCAGGGCACGTCGACTAAAAGCGATTCCACATGTACATGGCAATGGAAAGCTGAGACTCGCTATCCCTCCACCGGTCAGTGAATTTAAGACTGCCACAAGCCGCTTTTGTCTTGTACCATTAAAACAGGCCTGAAAACATCCTAAAAGGACGTTTTTTCGGCAAGCAGTCAACAGTACTATTCACAGTCTGTGCTTGGAACGGTAAGTGGGAGAAACTGTTCACGAAGCGGCCAGTCATTTTCTAGTGAAGATTACCGTGTCAAAACTGAGTTTTCCGTGTTTTCGATGTTTTTGCAAGAATGGAAATTGGATAAAATATTATACCGAGACCTCGGAACCCAGAATGCGAGACACAGAAGAATTAAAGCCTTTAGTTCCGTAAATTGCCGTCAAGGTAAAAAATTAGTCTTTAGTGCATAGGGATAATTTGCAGCTCGCTTGGTGCGGCTTATCATGGTTTTTGAACTTACGTTCCGGTAAAGGCTTGGCACCGACTGGTAGTCGCCGTCGCCGATCGGTAGTGCGGCGCTCTTCTTGAACCTCCTGATTGCGCGCACTATCGCGACGCACTGGCTGTTGGCTTTGACCATGCAGCCTAGCCCGCACGTCTTCTAAACAGGATTTACTCACTTCAAGAGCGTGTAGTGAAAGTTAGGGGGCTGGTGCTCCTCTCTTTGCCAACAGCCGACTTTCTGCTTGGGAAAGGAATTAGGGGAAATTTGGTAATCGACAAAAATTCATAGTTTAAAAAATAAGGAATTTAAAAATCGAAATGAAATTACCAAATCAACGTTGGAATGACCTATTAAATAAAATAGAAATTTAAAAATTTACCACAAGGCGGTAGTGTGTGTTCTAGCTTTGCCCTCTTTACGCAGGGGCCCGGTGTGTATTGTCGTGGTATAATTTGTGGTCGCTCTCTTGCCTTCTTCGTAGGCCAGATAAGGTGCTAGTGGTCTTTGGGGCCAGACAGAGGGTAAGGCACGGTAAGGGGGACCTTTTCCCCCCAGTAGGCCCTTGGCCGACGCCTGGAATGACTTCGTTTAGTTTGTTTCCAATACCTAACCACACACGGGTATCTATTGCTTGTGACATAGTCATCACCGGACCCGTACTCCCAAGCGGCCGTTCAGAAACACCATGATGATCTTGGGGCCCTTTTTTGGATGCCCGTGATGGGCCCGCTATCAATCCAAGGACCCCCCCCCCCTTCCCCAGTGATATCTCGGCGGCAAAATCGCTAAAAAACGCTCGTTTGGCCTTAAAGTTGCATTTTATAGTTTTACAATGGTTACAAGTTGGTAAGCGATAGACGAAGCTTTGGTTGAAGCTTGCAAGCTGCCGAAGCGACGGAGTATGAGGGAAAAATACGGTGGAAACTTGATGTGGCCTTTTAGCAGTGTACTAGAGTTAGCGGGTCGTGAAACGGAACGGCCCGTTCCATGTTCCGTGCCTTCCTGAAAATGGAACGGCCCGGCACGGCAGATGGGTCAGGACGGGCCGTTCTCCCTTGCGCCCTAGGCCGGGACGGAGCACGGCACGACGCCGACCCAGAACGGCGCCGTTTTCCGTGGCGTGCTGATAACTGCAAATATCGGGTTTTAAGCAAAAATCAGTCAAAACTGGGCAGATTCGACCATTCTTTCCCAAAAATTTCGCCAAGAATGGTGCCTTATAGTTTGCAAAAGGTAAACTAGAATGACTTGTATGTTCAAAACGACGCTTACACATGTCACTGCCACCAATTTCGGACTTTTAAAATTCTGATAAAGACCCGTTCCACGACGCCGTTCCGCGGCACGGCCGTTCCGTGCTGGCTCCGTGCTGGCACGGGACGGAGCCCGGCACGGTGGGTCCAGGACGGTACGGGGAACCGGGGGTGTAACCGCTAACTCGCGATTTTACATTTTACCATGCTTATGGTCACGTGATCATCGGCCCAAACCCGCCTTCCTCCAGCGTGATGAGTTCGTGACGAGAGTCGACGACCCCGTCCCTCCCCTTGATCATCATGAAGTTTCCGAACGCTCCCTTACCACCCGTCATCAGGGTACACTCATTTTCCGGTCCTATGAAGCCATTTCTAGACGCTCTCTTATGCTTACCTCGCTTTCCGGGTCGAAGCCCATGCTCCTTGAATGACGCACTCGGAACACGCCGGATGGGCGAACACGTGGTGAACTTCCCTCCACGCCCGAATCGACGCTGATGCAGGCAGCGTAGACAGCTAGCACAATCGCGAGGGTCGTAAGAGTGGTCATCGTTTACGGCTTCGGCGATAAACCTACGCGGTAAAGGAGACAGTCAGTGGACAAGAAAATGCGTTATTAGACCGTCGCGTTAAAAACGTCAAAATTTCCATTGTATGTAATAGATAAACACGAGGGCTGTTCGTTTCTTGAGTGAAGACGTGAGTTAACTTCGATCCCAAAAATAAGGCGCCTTTTCGTTTTTGTTTTCAAATTTCGGGACGATAACGAATGCAACGCTGTCGAAATTGTTGGTGTTTTTGGTCTAGGTTAGCGTAAATTTTGGTCTTTGACGAGAGCAAGATCGAGCGGAGCTATTTCGCGTGCACGGCGCATTGCCAAGTAAGCCCATCAGACGTTGTTCGACGCCGCGGCTCATAAGGACGCCGGCGTAAGTATGTCTGGCAGAGTTGGTGAAGCATGCGGATAGCGGGCAAGGCCTTTGAGCCGCGGCGGTCGCCAAGGGAAACCCGATCTGGCGGAGGGAGGACGAAATTGGCCAGCAAAAACACGCGGCCTTCGGCGGCTGCCACAACGTTTCGTCAGCCGTTTTCCTTCCCCCGACGTCAGCTGTGCCGAGAGCACTGAAAGGCCTCAGCCTAACGTCGATGCGGCGGCGGTGACGCAACGAGAAAAGACAAGAGGAGAGAAACGTCTAGTATTCGAGAGAACCGCCCAGGAATTGCGACATGACAAGTGCCACTTTTTCCGACCTTGCTCTGTTCCCGTGGTCAAGCCGTGGCTTGCTCCCTTCTGACACCCCCTTCTTCGTGATCGTTAATTCAGAGGTCTTCACCGATACGAGATCACATTTGCAGCAGTCTTGGGGTTTTGGAATTAAGTTATGGCCCCACCCCTTCCGCAAAAGAGTTCTTACCGCGGATAACTGAACAAGTCCTACGGCTCCACATGCCGAATTCCGTTCCGTGAAGAATGGAAAACGACTCGGCACGGAACGGATGCCATCTGTGTTTAAAAGCCATACGAACGCAGCTCATATGCCACAGACTGAATGAACGTTCTGTTTATGTGAACGCCGCTATTGCTTGTTTTGAAGCGATTTACAAATGTGATATCAGGTCAGTCAGATCACCAAGAAATATTCCGTGGCCCATTGCAGAAGTCGCCGTCACAGCACGCGTAGTCACCGCCGCAGAGCATCGCTCGGCCCCAAGCCCAAACGCATACAAAGCTGGAACATCCCCTGAAAACGCAGACTTTCATTCAGTCGGTTCACTTTCATGAAAGTACCCTAAAATCCCGATATTCACAATAGGATTTTGAAGCTACAAAGGCCAAAATTCATGCAAGCCTTAGAACTGCACCTTTTTTCAGGTTTTGCCCCAAAAAGGCTTTAGGCATCGGATGAAAGGGGAACGTTTCCGAAGGTTTCTCCACGGAACTATGTGGAGAAAAATTATTTTTGCGCCAGTTTTTCCGGCTCCTGTTCTTCTACGGCGTTAGGGGCATACCTCGCGATGCCTCCCGTGCAGTTGATGATGAAGCAGCTTGTGTCGTATAAAGAGCACTCTTGCTTGGCGTAATGATCTGAAGCGAACAAAACAGAAAGAGAATGCCATCACGGCCACGAGTGGCTCACATGGCTGACCACCTACTGTCCGGCACGGGTCGGCTCAAGGCACGGAGTGGTCCAGCACGGATCGGCTCAAGGCACGGGGTGGTCTGGCACGGATCGGCTCACGGCGCGGAGTGGTCCAGCACGGGTCCGGATCACGGCTCGGTAGGGGGTACGACTATCTCAGCTTACTTCTGGTTGCTTGCCGGAATTAGCAAAGACAATTCATCTCACATGCGGAAATCGGGTACTGCTTGGTACGCATGCATGCACGCATGTATGCGCTCAGCATATCGTCACACGCATGCATAGTGCCTGAACATGCACGCAAGCTGCATCCTTGTTGTAGCCCTTGGACTCTCTCTCTTTATTTCGCGCTGCATCACCACACGGGTACATAAGCGCTTATCAGGACCGATTCCTCGGTCTGGTCGATGCACAATAAAGAGAGTACACGACCCATGAGCCCGTTGGGCTACACGTGGAGGTCTTCCTCGACGAACTCCCGTCTGCAGTAAGATTCATCGTCCGAGTGCTACACCACCACTACTCGACATCACTGCCGTCACTTCCACTACGACGAGTGCTATTTCCACCACTACAGCTGCAACATCTCTCCGGAAGTATGGGAACGACTTCGGGTCGGCTTCTTCGCACCTAGCCCAGGACTCTTCTCGCTACCATCTTCACCATCACGCGTCGAGAGCACCAGAATGGGGATTCGCTCATCTGGCTTCCCAGTCAAACGCAGTTCGTCTACCGACGTTCGGAACGGTGGGGACCGGACTCTCGTGCTAACCAAGGACGAAGGCCACCGACGCAGCGTCAGCAGACCCCTCTCTCTCATCCAAACGGTAAACTGTATAAACTTGCAACGTTTCGGAAGTCGTACTGAGAGCACGGTTCGCTAGACTAATTCAAGTCCGGCATGTCTAAGGCAACTATGGCCCATTTCGCATTGTCTCCTCTTAAATTCGGTACTTAGCAGCGGGTACCTTGTCTTGTCGCTCAGACATAAAGGGTCATATGATTCTCATTGTTTGAAATGTTGTTATTCTATGTTGCCATTTCAGCTTTAGAGCGACTATAGCGAATCTCGTCGTTTCCTATGTCTTCTTCCCGTCTGCGATCCCATTTGCGGGGCGCAAATTCATGAAGCTATGGGAGGTGTAACCCTCCTTCCACTTGCATCATGTTGCACCACCTGTCTCTCGCGTTCCCCGCCGGATCACGGCTACATTCCGTGATC
>JNEY01000981.1:0-10489 GCA_020875895.1 Aphelenchus avenae
GTGCATCGTCTTGATGTTGATGGATTTAGGGATGCGGCCTTTATTTGCCAGCGCACGTTGCTTCTTCATGCGTGGCATGTCAAGTTTGACTGTCGCTCGTACGATGCGGTGGTCGCTCCTGGCCTCGAACCGCGACAGCACTTCGATGTTTGTGATGCTGGGGCGGTCGTCGCACAGCACATAGTCGACCTCCGAGCGCGTTCTTCCATCTGCTGACTGCCAGGTCCAGCGTTTCGACATGGGCTTCTCGAAGTAGCTGTTCATGACATGTAGCCGCTTGACTTCGGCAAACGCTGCCATTCGCGCTCCGGTGTCATTCCTGTCAGAGTACGGTACGGGGGTCACATCCAGTACGGCAGTACGGTACGGCATGATTTTCTGGCAAAAATGCACTAGTACGGCAGTACGGAACGGGCGTACCGTATTCCGTACCGTATTTTACGGTGCGGAGTACGGTACAGGATGGGTCAGTACGGTACGGCGTACGGTACGGGGGGTGCCGCGACTACCTCTAACCTGACACCCTTATTAGCATTACTGAAATGCTGACCATAACCAGGGGTCTCAAACACCCCCGGAATTCCGGGGGTACCCCCGGATTTTGACCGTTTGCCCCGGACTTTCATAGGTAAAATCCGGGGGTTAAATTCAGCTTTTTTGCCTCTACCTTAAATTGTCACGGACTTGTTATACGTTATAGGTGTTAACCTTGCTTCCCCCTTACCTATATAACATTGCTTCCCGCTTACATAAATTTTGCGGCGACCTTCGGCCGCCGCAATCATAAGGGTACCCCTTTTGCTAATTTTACCCCGGGCGCTGCTCGCGATCAAATGCAATTCCGGAACGTGGAGTGCGCCGATATGCACAATATTTTCTGCGCAGACCGCGAGTTGTTGAAAAACGCACGTAATGTGGCTAAATACAGCATCTAGTTGTTAATCGGCATTGTTATGAAACGTCAATAAAGCTTAAAGCGTTTAGGAAACAGATAGAGAGATACCCCCGGATTTACCCCCGGAATTTTACCCTGACCCCCGGATTTTACCCCCGGAATTTCACCTGCCGAGCCCGGAATCGCTATTTTGGAGTTGAGAGCCCTGACCATAACTTTTCAGCTGTACAAAACGAACTGTAACAATTTTTCTGTGCGACAAACTCCTAACGAAGGCCAAAAGCTTCGAGAAAATTGGCCGCCTGCAAGCATGACAACGGAATTTCATGTCATTAGTTTTAATATGTCGCCCCTCTTGGCGGCCGTGGTTAGCTTTAGCTAACTTTTGCTAACGTATTTTCTGGACGCTCCTCTGAGAGAAATTGCCTGTCAGCGGAAATCGGAATTGCAAGTCGTCCTACCTGTTGACGGGTTCGCTGAAGCTCTCCTTGGCATTCGCTTAGCTTCTTCTGCGAAGCCGCGTGTTCTCTTTCTTGTGCGGTTATCCAATCGTGCATCAGCGCCCAACGAGAGTCGACTGATGATTGATTCGTGGACATCTGAAAACTCAGACTTGTCTGCTGAGCGCCATAGCTACAAAGTAACTCTCATAGCGCGGTACTGAACTGCGCCGAGACCGCCTGCGACAAAACTGCCTGACGCGACAAGCGAAAATGTTTGCTGGTTTGAAGCGGGCACAAAAAGGTAAGAACACTTTAAAAGCACGGTTCAAAGCACTAAAGTCCTAATGGTACCTTAAGTTTTCTTTTATATCTCTTAAACACTTTATGTCTGAGCTTGGAAAATTGCTTCTGTTCGCTCGCCGATTTATGTCGGTGATGCCATAGGAATCGGAGGTTAGAAAGGATACGTCTGCGCCTGATTTTAGCCAAATATCAAGCAATTTTAGTCAAACTTTCAAAAAGAATAAGCTTATAGTGGTAATTTAGTATCGAAACAGAAATTGGAGTTGGAGTTGAACACGGAATGAACAGGGAACACAGCTCAAACAGACCGTGGCCATCGTACAACGCTAAGGGGAACGGTTAAAATTCACGGCGGTAGAAGTCGAATGAACTTCCCCTCTCCATTCCCGACTGTCTTATAGTCCAGTCGTCACGACGATGTAAACCAAACCGGATTGCGGTCCGCCCTCCGAAGCACAGTTCGTGGTAAGGACGACTTTGAGCAATAGGCACGCCCGATTCTAACCCTGTGATCTGAAGGGAAATCAGAAGCAAAGACATTGGCGTTATAAAAACGCAAATGTGTTTTGTCGGTAATATCCGCGATCATCCAGGCACTTCACGCTGTAGCTGCTACGAATTTTGTGGATTTCACGGATTCGCAAACAAAACACGTTTCCTTGTCCTGAGAAGTTTCCCGCGCCGATAAAACAGTAAAAAAGACAAGTACTAAACAAAGACAACACAGCGTTAGTGTGTTTATATTCTTTTCGCTAACAGTGCACGACAACATACAGAATCCGAGAATAAACAAAGGGTGTTTGTTGATACTATCGTTCATCCGTAGTAACTGAAACATTGCGAGAACAAATGCACCCAGCGTAATTAGGTAGTCACTACACTCGCGAAGACCCAGCGTAGCGGGCACCAGGAGACAGAAAAAGCTTACTTCTTTAAAACTTTGCAAAATGCCCTCGCAAAGCGGGTACACCACGGCTGTCCTATTTGAGGAGTTACCGGGTGTACCTTGTTTAAGGAACATACAGAGTACTAATCCGCCGTACTAAGCACATCTTAAATTGTGAACATTCCAAAGACCCCTTCATATGTCTGTATTCTGATCTCGCTATGATGACCACCCGGCTAGAAGCTCCTTTGCAAGTTGGCCCAAAGCCGGCCAACGAAGGCGAATCGGGGTCAAGTCTGTTTCGAAAATCAGGGCCTAGGGCCCATGGACGCTCCTCACCTAGCGGCTTCGCCTCTTTTTTTTGGGGGGGGGAGGGGGGTGCGTTCGACTATGACCCCTTCGGTGCATTATTTGGCATCGCTCGCAACACAGGTGGATGTGGCTCTAAATTTTTTTATGAAAGCGTGTTTAAAGATTTAATTTTCATTGAATACGCCCATTCAATAGGGTTTTCTCAAAAGCTCCTGTGCAACAGGTAAGTGCGGATGCACCATATAGTGTACACGTCTGATATCGCACTGTACGCAGGCGGGTCCGACTATGACTCATTCGGCGCATTTATTCGGCATCGCTCATAGTATGGGCGGATTCGGCCGAAAATGTTTCTGTGAATGGGTGTTCACATGATTTCCTTCCATTGTATCCTCCCATTCAATAGGATTTTTCGAAAGCTCCACTTCAGGTGGCAAATGCGGATGGACCTACTCAGGGGTGCATATTTGAAACCACTCTGCGGGTAGGTGGGCTCGACTACGCCCATTCGGCGCATTTATTCGGCATCGCTCATGGCACATGTGGATTCGGCTACAAATGGTTCTGTGAATGGGTGTTTGCAATACTTGTTTTCATTGTATCCGCCCATTACAGAGAATTTTTTGAAAGCTCCAAGTTCATCCTATGGAAAACACCTAGAGATCACTGGGATCTGAAATCGTCCGCCGGATTTATCTGTGAAATCAGTAAAGCTGTTCTCACATTAATTCAAGTACCAACGTTGCAGATCGATCGACCCCTGAGTAAACAGCGGCTCATGCGCAGTCGGCTTCTTAGTATACTGATGGTGGGCGAGGGGTGAGCATGCAGTCATAAAAAAACGGAGACTGTGCTCCTTGCGCAGTTTTAAGAACTGAGAGAGTCTTGGCTTTCATTTCTACTCTAGTCTTGGCGTTCACTCGTCACTGTTGATCGGTAAGATACCCGTCCTTTTCTCCTCCTCCCTCCTTGCCCATGACGCTATAACAGGCCAGGTTCCGTACACGGTCTCGACACTATTTTATTTGCCTGTTCACTAAGACGTTAAACAAAAAGGGCAGAACCGACGTTTTCATATTCTTGCATAGTAAACATACGCAAACAGGATGCCACTGGAAACGGAATGCATGATAAGGGGAACCAATTGATCATGCAATACAAGGCGAATAACGACGGGTAGTATGCGTCCGCGCTTTTGTGGCTGGTTTAACTGGACGGTCTAGGCGAAACGCAGGCGAGACTCGTAGAGGTGAATAAGGACCTAAACTACATTAGTGTACGTTTAAGAAGAAACATCGGGTGGTTCAGGTCGACGCACCCCGGGATAAGGGATAAGCTGATCCGGGCTTATCAAGGATCGTCGACTTGAAGACTGCGTAATGAGATAGTAGGAGGTTGCGTACCCCGGAAAGAGCCAAGGACGATCGATTAAAGTTTTAAAAACGACCCTGGCGCTGGTTCGGGTTAACAGAGGCCGCATTAGCTATCTTGGCTTCCTCTACGCCTGTAGTGGCTGGACTTGGGACCGAGCAAAATCAAAGCGCGTCAGGGCAGACCGATCTTGTCAGCATGGTCGGCTATCACCGCGGTAGGGACTGTTTCGTACTCGCCGTCTTCGTAGCGCCAGAGCCGCGAGCTCCTTCTGACGTTCACAGACTTTACGCCCAGCAGTTGGGCGATCTTCTTCGCCCTCTCAAAAATTACGCCTGAACAAAGCCATACGTCAAGACTTTTCGGCCATGTGCATGCACTGAGCAATGACATTGAAATATTGGTTGTATGCACCGATATTCGGATCTCGCGCCTTTGCCCACATTTGGGGATTCGGGCGCCTATGGCCTAAAGTTCGAATGTCGTTTCTTGACCTTAGCAAGCGGATGTGGCTGCTTAAGGGCCCGTATTTTGTTAAAAATTACCCCTGATGAACCCATACATGCTGGTTTATCGGCTGAATGCATGCATTGAGCAATGACATTGAAATGGGTTGTATGCACCGATATTCGGATCTCGCTCCGGTGGTCACATTTCCAAATTCGGACACGGATGGCCTGAAGTTCGAATGTCGTTTCTTGAGCATAGCAAGCGGATGCGGCTGCCTAAGGGCCCGTATTTTGCTAAAATTTACCCCTGGTAAAGCATACGTCCCGGTTTTTCGGCTGAATGCATGCACTGAGCAGTGACGTTGAAATATGGGTTGTACGCACCAATATTCGGATCTAGCGCTTTGGGTCACATTTGGGAATTCGGGCGCCGATGGCCTAACGTTCGGATGTCGTTTCTTGAGCATAGAAAGCGGATGTGGCAGCTTAAGGGCCCGTATTTGCCCTCTCGCCGTACTCCGTACTGAACCAGTACGGTGCGGTACGGCAACCGTACTGGCTCGAAGCCGTACCGTACAGTATGGTACGGAATACGGTACGGCCCGTACCGTAGTACGCAATGTAAGGTATTCGTAAACACACGAGGTCTCAGATTAACATATGGTAGGATCACCTAGAGACTGTTGTATTAGCACAACCAAAGTACGGAGACTCAAGGGTTGATGAGAACTCTTTATTAGAGAACTAACGTCAAGGCTCACATTGAGCACAACTCTGCTATCACAGTGAAATCACGGCTATACATGTACACAGGAGATCACAGATTTAGCATATTGCTTTGGCCCAAACGGAAGTGACGCATCTATAGCGAAAATACCCACAAGTTTTAAAATTTGGCGGGATTTAACTCGTTTAAATTATTAAATCAGGGGCTCTTAAAATCACTTTAATTGGGTAGCCAAGATAAAAAGACTCCGAGAAGTTTCGAGGAGGGTTCCTGCTGACGCTGCTTCTTAACATGGCGTGCGCTTGGGTTTTAGTCGGAATATTGGCCTGACACTGCCGTGCTGACCGCCAAGGAGGCATTTGGAAATGAAACAGCGACGTGGTTTTCACCGGAAGCTCCTACAGACTTCTACGAGAGGATCGGTGAAAGAATTCCGAGAAATCTGACGAAAACTTGGCCTTCCGCCAATGGTACGTGGCACACTTGAGCCCAGTGCGGCCTATCATGCTTTCCAATTTTAAATAAGAAGTCGCAGTGTATTGGCCCGCAGAGGGACCGAGGGAACATTGCATTCTTACCTAACAAGCGACGTGTTCTGCGAGCGTCGCTACGGGAATGCGAACTACTTCGTCTCTCGGCAAGCGGCAAGGACCGAATGGACTCCGACCTCGAAAAGGCTTGGCAACGCATCAACGATTCTCGAACGCAGAAAACTATCGCGGGCGAATACATGTAATTTTGTTTGGTATGCCAGTTGTGTGGAACTCAGTTGGTATTTGATTTTGTAGAGGAACAGAAAACCCAGCGTGTGGTCCCGGTAGGGTACATTCCGAGAAAGCAAAGCAGTTTCTACTTTCTAGTCCAATCTCGAATCGAAGGCCCCGTAATGAAGGCAGTACAAACCAGCGGTTCAAGGCACTTAAAAGATAGTGCCTGATTACAAGCCGGACACTACATGACTTCGATTTTTTACAAGTTCTATCCAAGGGAATCGACGAAGGAAAATCTATGCGATCGTGTCAAAGAAGCGAGCTCCAAAACGGGCCAAGCGCTGCTTGACAAGGACGGGTTTCGATCACTGCTAGCGGTTCAGTGCGCTCGAAAGTTCGTGTGGTACGAGCTCGGCTACCACTACTTCCACGCCGTCTGGTCTTCCGATCAGCGTGTAATTGAAGTTCAGAAGGCGAAGTACAGCCCCATATGCGTCTCGCTCTTGCTATTTCCCTAAGACTAAGCTACCTACAGACCACCAAGTCTACGGGGCATGCCGGCGCATTTTCCTGTGAAAGTCATAAAGCTATACCATAGAAATTAATTACGATACTCAGAGTGCCAAATAGGCAGATATCCAGCTCTTCAAAAGCTGCGGCTTATGCAAGATCCACTAAGCTCAAGTCCACCAGGACATCCCAAGAACGCATTATGCTACGTTTTAGCACTAACGTGTCGACACTAATACGCTTTGGCATCAATAACAAGAAAAATTCGTCACAGACAAACAAAGGTCCTAAGCCTACACAGGAGAGGTCATCGCTCGCATGCATGGCCTGCTTTCCGGAGAAGTTTTACAGCTCTCTCTAGCCGACGCATAGATCTGAGCATCGATGCGTCTAGTCATTTGTACTAAGCGGCACCGCATGCCGAATCGTTCTAAATTTTTAACATTAATATCAGGCCATATAGCACAAGCAACATAAAAATTGCCATGACACAAGGTCAAGCAAGCGCAAGCCGCATCCCCGACGAATGCAAAAGGGAAAGCAAAGCGCATCTCCATTAGTTGCAAAAGTCGACTTCAGATGACGTTACGTAGGCATGCGTCACTCGTGGTTGGCGTTGAATAAACTAGTGCAATTTGGGGTCGCGAATGTCGTCCGTTTGTCCAAGCCTTTCTCATTCGGCGCTTACGTTCGCTAGCACGATGTCGAGGTTCAAAATCTCTCTGTTTGCGTTCTTAGTGGCAGTCCAGCTGCTAAGCGGCCTCGCTGCATTCGACCCAGGTCAGTGTGCAATTGCCTTTCCTTTAGTTGGTCGTCGGCTCCAGGCATTGCGGTGGAAAACTACACAGAAAAATGTCAAGAAGTCCTCAACATCTCAGACCCATTCGACCGCCTCGATCTCCTCCGTGGGAATTTCGCGGAGGGCTTCTTCAACAGTACCGATAAGATCGCGGAGATGCTCATGGACGGTCCACTGGGAGAACTCGCCAACGCCAGCGTGGTACGCATAATCATGGACGAGGGCAAGGTCTCCAAGTTCCGCTCACAAGGGCCTGATCACGCGGCCAATCAGTCCCCCAATTTGTAGTCATTCGTTCCAGGACTTAAAAGTCAGAGGTCCCTTTGCACGGCTAGTGCAGGCCCGCCAGTTAGTGTACAGCGAACGCGTTTAGTGCAAGAATTAAGAAGAGCATTGCGAATTCACTAAACAAGAGGCTGCGCAGGCAGTGAATCCCTACCCTACCGGTCCAGGCCAAGCAGAGAACGGTTCCCTACCCCGGTTACTAGCGCAGTGGAACTTATCAACGCCCAGTTCTCTTGTATGCTAGAGTTTCCTACCGTGATCCATTTTAAAGTCGGGAAATTCCCAAGCCTGGCGATGAAAATTTATCTGCACGCTAGCTATTAGGGCCCTCCAACTTCTAAGAGCAGTTAGGCGCCTCACAACAGTACACCAAAAGGGCTCTTGCGGACAACTATCATGTACTAACAACTTTGTACTTAAAGACACCGTATTTTCAGAATGGCGGTACCGAAATCCGTCTGCTCGCCAGCGGCCTCCACTACTTGAAAGAACTGTTATCGACCTTCAAGTTCATCAGCAAGGACATCCGTTTATTTGAACAATTCCGTGGGCTGGATGCGCTTTGGAATCGCGACTCGTGCACCGGCTCGATGACCTACGATCTCAACGTACTACGACAAGTGCGAATTGCTAAAGAGTAACAAGTATCTTCAGAAAATGGTGTACAATGTAAGCAGAGTAACGGATGCCATGGGAAACGACATCAATGGGGGATTGCAGTGGATAGTCTCATGGCTGGAAGGCGACCATAACCTGACGAGCTATAAATGGCTGGGGACCGACAGTTTTGCATACGACGTGGATATCGTTGATCAAATGCTAGAAGTAAGTGTCGCTAGCTCCGTCAACAGTTGCTTTACTCACACGTTTAGCAAATGAATGGGCTCTTTGGAAGTAACTGTTCCGATGCGTCCTCTCTGGACACCGGTACGCGTCTCAACTCGAACACAACACGCTTGGAATGCAAACCCACTGACAGGCACGTCCTATGAAAAACACGAACTTGACCAGACGGTACATTCGCGAAGAAGCCCGGCCGGGCGCTGAGACTAGCGGAAGTGCATTGTGTGTACTAGAACTACCATAAGTGCACTACCAGAAGTGAAATACCAGAAGAAGCCTCACAGTGTGCTTGGTGCATTCGGCTTGGGCGTCGATGTGCCAGTGTGCGCCTGTTCTTAGCTGAACACCACCTTACTTAGCCAAAAAGTGACGCCCGTCGAATAGCGCGGCCTCGACATAAGAATACTACTAACTAGCCGCTTAGCGCGCTTCGCGCGCCTAGGAAATGTTTGAATGACTGCGGAGTCAAAACGAAGTACGATTCGTAATCAGCTACCAAGTTCCATCGTGTGACGTTCCAAATAGTTCCCAAAACAAAGAATGAGTTGTAATCAGCCCATCAAGGGCTTTCTTTTGAGCTATGAATCGACGTTCTATCAAAACTTCGAAAATCATCATTTTGGGGGTTGACCCCCTTTCTACGGGGTCAAAAGGGGGCTTCAGCCAACAAAAATATAAACTTGCTTCTTAGTTTTCAAGGGCTATCGGATGATGCCAGACTCGAGGGGGTAGCGCAAAAATTTTTTTTTCGTACACCCGAGAGCCGATTAGGGTTGTATGGATTAGCCTAAAGTTGATTTCCTCGTGGGACGCAGGCGAAAAATATGCGCGTATCTGCCAAAAGTTCGTTAAAAATTGATTTAAGTTTAAAAACCGGGCCGGCCGGCCCATGGGTAGGCCCGCCGGGCCTAAGGTCCGATGGCACATTATATGTGGAAGAGTCCGTAAACTGGCATCATAGGTGAAGCGAATCACAGATATCAAGTGAGACCACTCAGCAAAACATCGGAGGCGCTCCGTCATCTTTTTCCGCCCATTTTAATATGGCATGAGTAAAATTAGTTTTATTCGTAACCGTTGATTCGAATGATTGCTCATTTTTCACACATGACGCATTGTTTGTGCCCTGTTTAGCGATAATGAGTGCTTGCGCGCGATCCGCGAGGGCAAACACAGTCGTCAACGTACCAAATACCATTAGCGGAGACTAACACGCCTACGCAAGAAAGCCGGCACGCCCGCGCTAGCGGACTGCGTGTTGCGTGCTTGCGGCGGTCTCTCACTCTGGTGCGGTCATGCGGTCGCATGTGAGCGTGAAAAAGCGAACATTTCGGGCTTCCAAAAATCGCAAAAATTTCAAATCGAAACGGATTAAATCGAAACTTAAACCTGATATGTAGTATTTCAAGGGCTATTGAATGATACCAAACCCGAGGGGTAACATAAAATTTATCCCTATTTAAAAAATCGAAAGCACCGAAAAATCTCCCAAAAACGGCTAAATTTGGAAATTTTCAAAAAATCGTAAAAATTCTTAATCGAAATGGATTCAATCGAAACTTAAATCTGGTATGTAGTATTTCAAGGGCTATCGAATGGTGCCAAACTCGAGGGGTAACATGAAGTTTGTGCGTATCGAAAGCACCGAAAAGTCGCCCAAAAACGGCTAAATTTCGAATTTTCGAAAAATCATAAAAACTCGAAATCGCGGCGGATTCAAGGGAAACTTGAACTTGTTTAATAGTATTTCAAGGGCTATCGATTGATACCAAATTCGCGGTGGTAGCTCAAAATTTTTTGGTTACGAATACAAGAGCCGATTAGGGTTGTATGGACAACACTGCACTATACCACCGGCGTGCCACAAAGCACGTTTAATTTATGCACTCAATAGCAGTTTGGGCCATTGTTGCTGATCTATAGTGTTCGATAAGACACCCCCGTGCCGTTCGCTGT